>BPLR01002769.1:0-26601 GCA_021605095.1 Caerostris extrusa
AAACACGCAGAAGTTGACGTGTTTTTCCCAAGGGCATTTTCGAAAAACGATTGAAAAAGAGGATTTATTACATGCGTCGGAAATCAAATGCGAACGCAAAGGAATAAGCGATTTTGTGAAGAAGCAGAATGTCATGGTTCAAAAATCATCCGAAATCCATGACGAGGAAAAAAGACAGCTTATGCAAATTTAGTGTAAACAACGCAGTATGTTTAAGGAACTAAACAAAAAACACAGGTATAATTCGCAGTCACAGTTAATAATGAATTTTTTTTCTCAATGCTAATCATTATCATGATTTCATTAGCAGCAGGATTCGTTAACATAATTTCCTTAACAATTTTTAAAAGCCACACAAAAATTATTAACATTCTTTCCAGATAATTTAAAAAGAAAGAAAATGATTCTCATTGGGTTCTATCACTTTGGCCTATAATTCCATGATTTAAAAGTTACTAGATTTACAAGATAATAAAACAGATGGAATGTTTTTCCGATGGGTCATCTCTCATAAGTTCTGACAACTTCGCATTTCTAAATCTCCTACTAACAGGGCCGGATTAACATACTTTGGGGTCCTTTGATATTTTGTTACAAGGGACCCTCTCTCCACAAAATAATGAGAGCACATAAGAAATATAAAATAAAACTGAGCAATGTGAAAATCTAAACAAATCTCAAATTTTTTTTAATAAATTTTTTAATATACAACAATATATTTTAGCTTTTCTAGAAAAGTTTGAACAGTTTGTTTATAAATTTAAAAAAAATTAAAATTTGTTTTATTAAATGTCTAACTAAAGTTGTTATACAATAAAAATATTACATTAAAATATTAATTTAACCTCTTTGAGTTAATATTTAAATAATATAATATTTTACCCATAAAAGAAAGCAAATTAAATAATGAAAAATATAATTTAAATAAAAAGTCACAGATAGTTTTTATAAAAGTAAGATGTATAAATACAGAGTAAACTTTATTTAAAAATTCTGTTTTCTAGTCTTTTAATTCAGCAAAAATTATCAATTATTTTATCATAATTAATATTATCTAAAGCATTATTAAAGAGCTAAATAATTTAATGTTGATTGTAAATTTCGTAAATTATTCTTTTTGCCTTTTAATACAGAGAATAACTTTTTACCAAATGTATTTGATATAGAGCAAGGTTAAATATATTCACAATAATATTTCGAATGTTAATACTATTTTTGCGCTCTTTATAAATTGCAATATATGAGAAAGGCAACGTTAAAATTTTTATTTATGCAAATTAATTAAAATTGCGACAACTCCTCGTCCAATTTTCAATATCACTGTTGTCAATAGTTAATCTTATTCATATCTCTATAAAAAAATTACATTCCCAGAGAATTTTCAATAAAAAGAAGCATAACAACACATTTTCTTTTAGATTTTAGAATTCGCAATAACCATATAAAAAGCAAATATTTTTTGTTTATCGTACAAAGTTTCCCGACAGAGAAAATAAGCTACCTTATTTACAAATCTTTTAAAAATAGACTGTTTGTCTGGGCCTTCTATAAACCAACCCCTAAATATTTGTCTCATTTGTCTATGCGATGATCCAGCCCTGCCTATTAATATATATTATTGTGAATAATATACATATTTGTCCATCAGAGAATATTGATTCCCATGAAGGAAGTGATGCTTTCTTTTATGTTTTGTGAATAAGTAAAAAATTTATTTCCTTTTAATTAACAGGGAGATTTTGTAATTATTATTTTAAATGGAGGCTACATGCTAGAAATGCTCGTAAATTCGCAGAATAGGGGCCGTTGGAATTTGGAATCAAAAATTCTTTTCGCCAAAGTTGCTCAAGTAACTGGTTACAACTGTAAGTAAAGTGAATTGTAAACAATATAAGAAACTTACCACATTTGGCATGACTCAGTTGACTCCACAAAAAATCCGCAAATCTCAACGGCCCTATTTTGCCTATTTGTCTGAAATTCTTTTTTTTTATAATAATACCACACTCAATATTTTGTTTAAGCAAACAAAATAAATATTGTATATCAATTGGCTAATCGATTTTGGCAATATCAGGAGGAGATTCTCAGCGTGTTGTTGATTTTCATTACGCAAATTATGTTGCATTTTCATTACACAATTCATTTTAGGAGGTTACTCATTATTATATTACGTTTTATATAGAATGAGATTATTCAACAAATATCCATTATTAATGTTATTATTATCTATGTTAAAATCTTAGCAGAAATTCATTTTTTATTTAATCAAAATAAAAACAAGATTATAAGAACATAGAGTCCTATTTGATGATCAAATGCTGTCATTGAATTATATAATATTGCAATGTTTTATTAACAATCTTTAAATGACATATATTTTAATCTAACCTTTTGTGTGTTGTGCGTGTGAAGAAAAATTCGAAATTATAATATCAGAGAAAGAAAAATGATTTTCATTTTCATTTTTAATTGCAATTAAAGATTTTACATTGAAAAAAAGATTAGAAGGATTTCGAAAATCCTAACATAACTCTTTGCAACATATTGTTGCAAAAACACTCATTGTAAAGAAAGCATACAAATAAAAATAGAGAAAATGAAATTCAGAATTGTGGAAAAGTAATAGCGCCAAAATAGCTTGAAAATATACAGAGAATAAAATTAAACTTAAAATACAGTTGAATAAATAAAAATAATAGATAAAAGGATAGATCGCCCACCCAAACTTGAAATTACAAAGTGCTTATAAATTTAAGGGATTTCGCAATATTAGCAGATATGAATCTGCTTTATCCAGTTTCAGTAATGATTATATCACATGTTTTGGTAAATTTTGCAGAGAAAATTCAAAAGATTACAAAATTTGAAAGCAGAAAAATTGGCAGAAATTCCAATGTTTTTGTTCAATCTCGCCACAATTGAACGTTTCATATTTTGTAAGAATTAGGAATTGAATTGTAGGAATATGATAGATTCGTGTCAATAAATACGAAACTTATGTATGTGCAAAATTCCATCACACAAGCTTTTTATTTATTAATTCATTACAATTAGCATTTTCTCCTGTTATGATGAACATTTCATCTGTGATTCATCACAACTATAAAACAACTGATTTTGTGAATGTATTTGCATACTTGATCACAGGTACAATTGAAAGTCATTGATTTAGTTATTCTTTGCATCATAAAATTTCAAGTTTGTAAAAAAAAAAAAAACTTTATATTTAAAACTGATTAAAAATAAATAAATTTAATTTTGACAATAAATCCGAACTCATTTATTAAATTATTTTTTTATCTCAAATTTTAAAAATCTAGCTTTTTATATAAATAAAATTAACTAATTAGAACTTTTTCTCTGGTTTATAAATTTACACAAGAAAAAATACAGGAGAATTTCGGAGAAAAAAATGACTTCATAATGATACAAATTTTTCAAAGATAACAAATTAAAAACATATTTATGACTTTATAGGTATGAATTGTGGTCCACAAAAAGAGAATCGTATTATTTCATTGGAATATTTTTATCTTAGAATTTCTGTTTTTTTGCACATGTGTGTTGTCTTGATAAAAGATCTATATCGTCGTACACGAAAAAGTATGCATTAAAAATAAAATTGGTGTAAAAAAAAAAAAATCCTTTAAATTATAAAAAAATTTAACCAGGAAGCTCCACGGAGTCTTTGTACTTCCATGGGACACTGAACTTGGATTTTATCTTCAGTCTATCTTATCTTATCTTTAAATTTCCAGTTTATTTCACAGGAATTTGTATTGTCCTGATAAATCGTCTTAATCTTCACAAAAGTGCGTGTGAAATGTAAAATAGATGTAGGGAAAAAAAAGAAAATAATAGGTTTTTAATGTAGGTTGGGTTAAGGTTACAATTTATAGGGTTTAACCAGAAAACCCCACTGAATCTCTGGATTTTTCGTGGGGTACTAAGTTTGGATGAGAGAAATCATTTCCTTTATTTATTTTGAACATTACTTGCAGTTCTAGTGGTGAATACTAAAATTAAATTTCCCGGCATTCAAAAAATAATATTTCTCTGATTAATAATTAAATAAAGTATTTATCATGTGAATGTATGCAATAAAGTACAAAATATTAGTTGTGTGATTATCAACAGAAATGATAAATTGTTTTCTTTCAATATAAACAACATCAGTGGTCGCATTGATAAGTTTATAATTATAAATTATATTTATTTTAAATATATTAGTTGCTTACCCGGCGTTTCCCGGGTATTTATTTTCCCTATATTTTGTCTGGCCAGGAGAATGAATTTTGTGTAAAATAGACTTGGTCACTTGTCTTACGATTCCTTGGGAAGCATTGTTAAGGCAATAATGTAGGAAATACTTATAGAATCAAACAAAAATGTGAGATTAAATTGCTGCATTCCCTGATTCGAACAAAACCACATTCCCCAAATTTAAAAGAATGACACCCTACCCTACTGATTCCTCATAGTCATAATCCCACTAAGAGTTATTTATTGTGTATGGGAGAATACTTGGATCAATCTAAGAAGAAAGATTCTCCTGCCATACTGACGATGTGTTGACAGTTTCAACCATTTTCTCTTCTCAATTTCATTATGCAGAAAGCAATTAAAAAACAATAAAATACAAAAAAAATGAACAGTAAATAAATAAATAATAGCTATCCATCGATATAAATATTCAACGTAAGTGGAGTTGTAAAAGAGTTTTTAAATTTCATGTATGTTAAGTTTACACGGAGTTAAAAATAAAGCAGCCTCGAGTGCGAGATTTGAATTTAACTGGAGTTAAATTTCACGCAACTGAGTGGTACTCTAAGATCCTTTTTTGGCTCACAAAAACATTGAATTTAAAGTGTTAAAATCTACCACTTCCTTTTGGAAGAGTTGAATTAAATAGTCGCTAAAATTAAATCTACTTATGATACAACCCACCGATGGTGAGAAGCACTATCAAATCAATCGCTAGCAACACCTAAAACCATCCCCTCTCCCTTTCTGAAGATTTGAATTCAATCGGTGCAATAAATAGTGCTACTCCCAACTCCATCTAGCGTTGAGGTCAAGTACTACTGCTGAAATTAACTGTTAATTTTCACTTCGCCAAATGGAGTTGCTTGCTAATTTTTGTCAACATAGTAATAATAATAAATTAATATTAGCACAAGCATAATGAAGCGAAAATCTCCTCTAAATGTCAAAGCATCAGATGAAGTTTAAAAATTATGTATAGTCAAATTGAAGAAAGAAAACAATTATTATGAATAACTATTAATAAATCAAAAAAAAATTTAGTAATAAATTATGTAATAGAATATTTGAAAGAAACAATTCACTTTAAATTAAAGATTATTTCTAAATCAAGACAATTAAGATTTTATTCTTTTGCCGATCACAATGTTATTTCATTTAAAATAAAGAAACACAATACAAATGTTTGAAATTTCAAATAAAGATATTTTATTTAAGGAAACAGAGGATAGAAGCAAAAACAACAGTGAAAAGATCAGTAAAAATTTGTTAAACACAAAATACCAAGAAATAATTCTTCAACCCGTATTAAATATAAAAATTTGACAAAATTTTTATGACAGTGCAGATTCTTTATTATAAACAAAAACAATTCTGTGTGTGTGTGTGGTTCATGGTTAATAAATTGTATACAAGAAAGAGCATTCATAAGAATTGGTATGATTTATAAAATCAGTACGAATTGTATTGTATTTATTATATCAGTTTAAAACAAAAGCAAAATTATTTTTAAATTTATAGCAAGAAATATTGATTTTTCTTCATGATATTTTCTTTCTTTTTCTTAAAACCTTTTCATAAATTCACTTACACATAAAATGAATGACACTTTATATTTTAAACCCAAAATACTCTTTTTATTAATTTAAGATCTCAAGCATAAAATATAGAAAGGCATGTAAAAAAAAATTTAACTGGAAAGCTTTTAACAAAACAATATGTATTAAAATTTCAAAATCAATGATGTATATACCCATATCCCACTATTTCTTTAAATTATAAATAGAGTTAATAAAAAGAAAGAGAAGCAAGAAAAAAAAAAAAAAAAAAAAAAAAAAAAAAAAAAAATAGAAAGAAAAGAAGACATTCGTGGTCAGGTACATTTAGGTGAAACTTGATTAGGCACTCGAAAAACATATTTATAAATCAATGAAAAAACATCTTCATAAAATATAATCTCTGGACGAAATAGTACATATGAAACAAGAAGTAAATAAATATATTTACAAAACGTTTATTGCATTTACAAATAAAACAAAATGGCAACAGCTAGAATTAGTCTTTGGTTTGGCAACCAAGTTTGACAAAATCTACTGGAACTAAATGTTTCGTGTACTCTTGATATTCGGATTGACTATGTATATGGATGATGAATTCTACATTATTTAATCTGTTTCGTGAATAAATCTGTGGGCCAAATCGCAAAATGGGGGTAGTTGTAACTTGCGATTTTTTTGTGGCACCAACTAAGTTGCCATATGTGGTAATCTAGATTTCTTACAGTGTTTGCAATTCATTTCACTTACAATTGCAGCCCTTTTCTTGATGAATTCAGATGCTTTTGTTATTCTCTTCTTGACAAGATTCTGTTTTTGGTGCCAAGCTGGATTTTTTTTGTCAATAAACAAAATAACTGTTGTTGCCATTCGGAAAGAAATTAAGTTTTAAGCTTAATATATATAAAAATGGATAATTATAAGAGTTGCGATAGTTAATTATCACTATATTTTTTCTGTTGGCAATAATTTCATAACACACAGCTATGCGACAATTTAAATCGCCAAACCCAAATATTATCAAAAGGAAAAGATACGGGGTGATTTTTAATTAACCTACAACTTTTAACTGAAATAACTTCTCAGAGTCTCGTTAAATGTCGCTATGAATGCGTGTAGTGAGAGACGGCATGAAAGGAATTTGTTTCGTATCAGTTCCAAGCCATTTTGAAAATGTTTTCCAACGTGTCATATTCAACAGAACTTCCTTTTTTTCCCATTAAAAATTGGTATTTATGTAGTAAAAATGCAGCACTATTGTTAAGGAAGTGGTCTGCAACATTCAAAAACCTATCTTGGATAATATTGGTTCATGCAGGACGGTGCCCCTCCACATAGAACACGCAGTGTGTTTGACACCATTAACAGTGAGTTTGGAACCAGAATTAACGTCTATTAATACAAAAACAGTTATCCTGTTGTATTGCAATGGCCTCCTTATTCAGCAGATATGAATCTATGTGATTTCTATCCTTGAGGCCATATGAAATATTTGGTTTACAAGAAAAAGCCAACAGACCTTATTAGCCTCGAAAGGTCCATAACTGATGCATTTGCAAGCATTAAAAAGAAACTCTTGAAATTGTAACTGACAACTTTATGACTAGGTTGCGCTATTGTATCATCTCTGAAGGTTAACATTTTGAAAACATTGCCCATTAAGTTCTTTTCAATAAAAAAATGCTTGTAGTGCTATCTGCAACGATTAATGAGTTATTTCAGTTAAAATTTGTAGATTAATTAAATTATGAATATTTTATAAAGAACTAGGTAATGTAATTTTTGTAGTAATAAAAACTAAAAAAATTTTTTATCAGTCATACAATAATTAATGGAAAGGTACACATGAGAAATATCGAAAAGCTTAATTTTTCTCTAAGTGGTCAAATTATTTGTTATACAATTATCTGTATTACAAACAAATTTGATTCCAAATTATTTTTAAAAAAAATCAAATTACTTTTTCCATAAGGTTGTGCTTTTTAAAACATATTATGTATATACTGTTAAATAAGGGCAGTAAAAATATATTCAGTCAGCTAAATCGCATCAACATTGTATAAAATAATAATCTTAGTCAAAAGATTTACTTTTAAACCCAATTTAGTATACTCTCATTTTTATATATTTTCTGAATAAAAGTTTAGAGTTATTTGATATCGTACATCATTTTGAATCTATTAAGAGATATTTACAGATGTGTATTAGCTGGCAATACCTTCAAAAATTCCTTTGTTTAGCTTCGTATTATGACAACCTTGATTATATACAAAATGTAATAAACTCTTTTTATTCGAGTGTCATTTCACTGCTGAAGCTGATCATCAGTACCAGCCGATATAAAACTCTTGACAACCACAAAACTTTCACAATAATCTAAAGTACACATATAAATTTGTTATCATTTCTTTGTAAATTCAATATTTTCTGTTGACTTCAAAATAATAATAATAATATAAAAACATTGAATTTCAAAGATTCGAAAACCAAATACTGGACGATTGCACTAGCATAGTTAGAATCTTCAATCACAGTATTCCTGAAATACGTTTTGCGTTGATGAACCCGTATTTTACCTTGAGTCTTATATTACTTTCATTGACACCATGCTTTCGTTTCTTTAAGCAGTCAGTCCATTTCAAAGTGTTCGCTTACAAGTCCTTCTTACTTGCGTCACATAAACTTCTTGGGACTTTAACACACAAATGATGGACTATTATCATGAAATTAAAGAACACATTATATTCTGGATACTTATGATAATACAAAACATGATGGAAATTTTTGCTATTATGTAAAAGGCGATCACCGCCTTTTCTTTTTCTTTTTATCTTTTCGTCGGATAACCGTCCTTACGCCTTTGATCATGTCAGCAGCTTTTTCGGCTATCATGATGATGGGGGCATTGGTGTTGCCACTAATAATGTTCGGCATGATGGAACCGTCTACAACACGGAGGCCATGAATTCCTTTAACCCTAAAAAGAAAAAAATGTAAATATTTAGAGATTACCAAAAATTTACATAACAGTACTTTTTGCTTTTTTAAAGAGCAAAAGATAAGAGCGTATAATAAACCTATTTTAAGATTTTTTTTCCTGTCAAAACTCATTATATAGTAAAAGTACTTGTATAATGCTTTACGTAAAAGAACAATGTTTTCAACAAGGAAATATTTCTTATTCAAATATCTCTATTACAAATATTCTTACAATCTAGCAATCAAAATATTGTATTTCACTAACCAATCTGAAATTTAAAAATGGATGTATATTAAGACAACTTAAAAATCTAGACATCAAGTTTTTATTTTCTGGTGTGTAATCAAGAATCACAAAATAATTGCTGTTGTTATTTTTTAATGAAATTAATTTCTATTGGTTAATTTAAATTTATTTTGAGCACCATCTGGTGGCATTAAGGTCATATCTGCTAGTTGAAATTAAAAATACAGAACTAGTGAATATAAATAAAAAAAATAATAGTATAAACTAACTAATACTTATTAATGCAATTACATAAACAAAATTATTATAAACAAGAGCCTATATTTTCATAAGAATCACTTATTATCCAAGTAAGAATCCACCATGCATTTTCACAAGAACTATATAGCGGACCCCACGTGAGAGAGATGTTGAAAATTATTGGAGCTCACTGACTACGTCACGGGCCTCATCTCCGGTGTTGGGAAACATAAAATAATGGAAACATTGGCAATGCCCAAAAGTTAAAAAGGGAGCCGATGATAATTAAAAAAAAAGTATAAAACATGTTTTAAAATTGAATTTAGGTAGGTTAGAGCAGAATATTCCTAGGTCTTTTAAAATTAGAGTGAAGTTCATAGTGTTCGATCTCTTGAATGGCTAGAAGTTGGTGGTTGCCAATATTATTGAAGAATATTTCTGAAAATTTTTTCCAGTATTTTTTGAGAGGTAGCAGGGAGATGGATCTTTGAATATGTTCATTTCTCATGAAACAATTGGAATTCGTTATTCGTCTAATGGACATATTTTGTTAAGCTTCCGAGATTTTAGTATTATGTTTGGCTGCATAGGCCCATACCGGTTCTCCATCCCTCCCTCACCTATACTTATAGGTGAGGAGAGGATGGAGACCACACGTAGAGAGGAGAAATATTTAAATAATTTGGATCCACCATGAATTCGCACGAGAACTATATAATGAACAGCGTGCGGGGAGAGAAAAGATAAATGTTTAAATAAAATTTGCTCGAAATATGCGGCAACTGTAGAGTGTTCCATCGTTTAAAAATTACAAGTTGGTTAGTTGTAGGCTTTGCGTTGTAGCTATTGCTTTGCATAAAATAAATGATATGTTTATATCAACATCTCCTCTCAATTCTAATATTTCCATAATCATATTCACCATTTTTCGAAAGCTAAAAGTTCTACTTTCGTGAAAGTTTCAAAGCTGCAGATTAGGTGGAATTTAACTAACACCATTACATCTTCAACGGCGAATATACCCATATTCTGCCCTAACCTGCACTATCCATATATTAGGTTTACAAATTAAACTTAAAGAATCTTCATTCATGAATCAGTGAGAAAGAAACAGTGGTTCATCTTTGGGAAATAAATGGATAAAAAATAAAATAAAAAGCCATGAGATATAAGACATGTACCTGAGCTGTGGGTCTACCACTGCAGTGGGATCGTCATGGGCTCCCATTTTGCAGGTGCCCACAGGATGGTAGATGGTGGATGTGTAGGTTCGTGCCACACACGCCAGGTATTCGTCGCTGTTCTTCACGTAAATCTCACACCCGGGAAAAGTCGTGCTATATGCCCGACCGCCAAATTTCTTAAAAGCCGCAGATTCACCAAAAGCCATGCAGATTTTCATAGCTGGAAGAAAGCAGATGGTATTTACTATTAATTAAATAATAATAAAAAAAAAACACATAAGAAAAAAAAATGTAAAATAAAGTATAAAATTCTAACGAAAATTCTATCAGTTTATTTGAAGGATAATTATAAGACACGATAACACAGATTCAACCTATACCTACCTATGACAAATCAAGGAAGCTTCTACAATAATATTGAGCACGAAAGACAGTATCTTAGCCATAATTTAAGGTCTATCCAGCCTCGGAGCAATCTGCACCCAAAGAATTTTTTGAGTGAAGGTAGGATGTTAATTACGATTGATAGGATGACTATCAAAGAATAACCGCTGATTTAACTGATGTCAAGATGCTTAAAAGCATTTTGCACGAAAAAGTCTTAGTTGATAAACAGAAAAGCAGTGATCCTATGGCATAACAATACTGAATCTGAAATTTCAAGAGTGGCCCAAAGTCACCAGAACAATCCAGAAGGAAGTCTCCAAAGTTTCCTGTATGCAGAAGGTCTTGGCCCACCATGGGGCTGTTTGCATCAATGAAAAAGAAGAATATATATGTATATATATATACGATATTATCGCAGCCTATCATATATTTTAGAAATTAAAACAATCCTTTTCCTGTCAAAGAAATGATTTTTTAAGAGGCAATAAAATTAACTGTTAATATTTTTATATTAGCAGTTATTATTATTTATATATTATCCTTTCTATTCGAATCAATCGGCGTTAAAATTTGTACTACTCATAATTTCTCCTAGAGTCGAGGCTGTGATAAACGTTAAAAGTAATCGTTAATTTTTGTTTCATCAACTGGTCGCTGATTCTTGTCAACAGTGTTAAATTGACAGTTATTTAACTTTTGCATAAACCTATAATAATAACTACTAAATGAGGTACTAGGTAGATGATGAAAAAATGGCAGACAATGGATTGCATAGCAGCTCATTGTATTCAATAACATCATTATTATTTTGAATGAAGTAGGAAATTAAGTATGCATGGGAACCAAATGATAAAAGATGATATACTCACAGTCGACCATGGTGAGCACGTCCTGAGGATGAGTAAGATACCTCGGATCAATCAAAGGCGGATCATAAGGATCTGGCGACCTCAGTTTCAAGTAGCCTCTGCTTTTCGGTCTCAATAAGACAGGACAGAATGTATAAGCATCTCTGTAGGCGTATGGCTTGTATACTTTCTCCCACATCTGGAAAATATTCAGAATTAATGTAATATTACAGCAATTTATTAGATAATTCAATCCATTCTCTTTTAATACCTAATAAAGATTATTTAAGAAACATTCGGTAAACTTTATTGTACGAAGATTTGTATTACTATCTGCTGATTTCATATTTTCCTTTGACTGGGGTAATATAAATTAGAAAAAGAAATTTTTTTTTATCTGTGTTAGAATCCATCATTATTTTTAATAAAATTTATAGTTTACTTCATACAATGAAAATATTTTGAAATTATTAATGATCTACTTGTTTTGATTCTGCTAGAATCATAAAGGATTTTAATTTCAAAATAAATTTATAAAATATCCTAAAATTTTCGTCGTTATTTAATTTATAGCCTGATTTGTTATTTTAAATTCCTGAAAATAATTTTTAAGTTTCCAAATTCAAAGTATTTTTTAATTTTTAATTAATTTATTTTTAGTCTTATGCTTTGGGTATAAAAACATAATTTGATTGGTATTTGGCACGCTAAAGAATAGCCGTGAATTCCCCATGGATTATATGATGTTGTGGACAGGAAAAAATGGTATATATATATATATATGTATGTATTGTAGCATTTTTCCTACTGGAAGAGTTGTAGAATTTCATTTACAGGAGAGAAGAATTTATATTCATTGACATAACAACAATCTATCACTCAAATTTGATAGCAGATAAACAGTGTTGTGGGTAGTTATATTACATGAAATTTGTGTTTTGTACTAATGAGAACAACCTGTTATTGAAATCTAAAAGCAGATATTCAGTGTATATGCATAATGAGATCTCATGAAATTAGCGATTGTTTGTGTGACCTTCACATATCAAAACAATTACAGATGGAATATGGATTACCCCATGAGTTGTTGCATCGCCATTGGTGATAGGCCATGGACTGAGAAAATGTCCACTCCAATGAGAAGTGAGGGAAGTTGACCCCTTCCTTCTTGACGAATTCTCTTAAAGGAGGTTTTTGGAGAAGAAAGGAGGGAGTTTCGCGACGAGTCGACAAAGAGTGTTCTTTTTCTCTGAAGTGGCAGAACAGGCTGGAGCTTCCGCTTGTTTCCAAAGTGAGCTCCTTGTAGTTTCGCTGTGTGTTATAATTAAAGTCTGCTACAGACCACGTGTTTTGGGATTCGACATAGACTCGAGAACTCTAAAAATCTGGAGTGAACTGCACTTGTGTATCAAATTTTCTTTATTTTTCTTTTTTATGTAATTAGAGCTGTATGTATATATATATATTTATTATTAGTCAACGGCTATACCATGCTGAATATACCGGTTCTCGTTAGATCACCAAAGTCAAGCATCAGTGGGCGCAGTCAGTACTTGGGTGAGTGACCATCTGGGAACACCGCGTGCCGTTGGCATTCACAAATTTGGGACCTGAATGGCCGAGTGTCTAGCACTCTGGCGCTCGGTGCCACAGGTTTCGGGTTCGAATCCCGGCGGTGCCATGGATGTTTGTAGTGGTTCGGAATCCACTTTAAGCTGTAGGTCCCGGTCTCCTATGACTGTAAGAGCATCACGGAGCCACGGTCAGAGGACTGTAAGACAGAGGACTGTAAGAGCATCACGGTCAGACTTCTACCTACGGGGTGCTCCATCAAAACAGAAGCTGCTTCCTTCCCCTTCAATCATGAGTACGTATGGGCTCGTGGGCTTGGCCAGCCAAGTGGGATAAGAAACAACAGAAACAACAACATATATATATATATATTATAGCACAAACTTACCTCTCGGCTTTGTCCATGGACCCTCTGAAACGTCTGGCCGCCGTCGGAAGCCGGAGATCCTGACAAGAAATGAATTTCCACATCCGGATAATCTTCTGATTTATTAGCGTATTTGGTGTTGATAAAACCGAGTCCTTCAACACCTCCCAATACTGTTAGAGGACCTGATGAGAAAAAGAAATAACTCCATGAAATTCTGGAGAAATATAATACAGATAATGTTGGTTAATAATTTTTTCTTTGAAGGTATCTATGTTTACGTAAGTTGTACAGCCGAGGCGAATTTATTTTCTGTTTTGGAAGTTAAATTACTCCTTTGAAATTAATGTTCATTTATATTTAAATATTGTGGTAAAAATTCAATCTAAAAAAGGATGAACAATAATGTATGTAAAGTCTGTTATAATTTCATTCAATAGCTTTGGAACGATTCAAGAATTTTCTATCTTTACTTTTAAAAATGAAAAATAATTAACTACTGTAAAGTTGGTCCAGTGGCACTCAGTGGTTCGATGGCCTTTGATATCACAGGTTTCAAGTTCGTATCCTGGCGGTGGCATGGATGTCTGTGAGTGGTTCGGAATACACTTTAAACTGTAGATCCCCTATATAATTAACCCTCGTGTGCATAAATGACAACAGAGCGCAAATCAAATCAATCAAACATTTAGCGCTCGGTGCAACAGGTTTCGTGTTCAAGTCCCGGCGGTGCGATAAATGATTGTGGTGCTCGGAATTCACTTTACATAAGCGTAGCCCTCCCCCTTCCCCGTATAATATGACTGTAGAAAGTTGGATGTAGGGCTGACAACTCTACCACCGTAAAAAAGGAAACATCCTCGAAATTTGCCAGTAGGCAGAGTGCTTTTCACCACTATAGGGTTGTTACGCCAATGAAGAAAAAGAAAGTTGGTCCATTTTATAAATAAATAAATAAATAAAATTAATCTTTAAATTATAATAATAATATAAAAAAATTATATATGCATAATTTTTTTTTATTAATTAATAAAAAATTCGAATAATTAATTTTTAAATAAATTAATAATATACTTATATTACTTTTTTTTTTTTTCTATCTAATCAATGGGCATAAAGCTTAAGAAACTTCCCTCGTTCACAAAGCAGGAGATTGAGGTTGCTGCAACCAAGGTTCTCCGTCAATCTGGCAAATCGTCGTCGTTTATAAATAAATTGCAACATAGATACAATAAGAAATTAATTTTAAAATGTAAATCTTCCTTTATCACGGCTTTTATTAGTCTCCAGTATATTTAACTTTTTTTTATTATAAAAAATATGATTATTTAAAAAAAAATTTCATAGTTTCTTTTTATCGGAAGTTTTTTTTTTTTATTAGTATTAAAAATCTCATAAAAAATATCTACCTCGACCCACAGACAGATATCTGATAATTTCTTTAAAGGTGAACACTCTGGGCTGAACAATGGCAACTGGCTCATCGACTAAATAGTGAACTCCGCCTGGAAATATATGATCCTGCAAATTGTAGCCCACAGGAAGATCGGCAACAACGGGTATCTAAAACAAAAACCAAAATTTGTTCACAATATTTTTATTTATCATATACACAATTGAAATAAACTCCAACTAAAAATTAAGATTCTAAAATTGTAAAAAATCACCTAAAAAAAAAAAAATACAGTAGTACAGGAAAAATATTCTGAAATACAAACTAGAATGTAGTGATATTTGATTTCAAGGCAAAATAGTGAAATATTTTTTTGTAGGATTGGATGATGAAGGGTTTAATATTTACTAGCAGATATCACCTTCCATTATCGAACAACAGAAAATAAATTATTTTTAATTTTGATAAATATTAGAAAAAATATTTTTCAAAAGTGAAAAGGAATCTAGAGAAAATCTAAATACAAAATGATCGTTTGGTAAAAAATGAATTACGATTAAAAATTATCGTTTGGTAAAAATGAATTACGATAAAAATGATCGTTTGGTAAAAAATGAAATTACGATTAAAAATTATCGTTTTGGTAAAAATGAATTAAAAATGACGATAAAAAAATGATCGTTTGGTTAAAAAAAATGAATTATGATTAAAATGATCGTTCGGTAAAAATGAATTATGATTAAAAATTATCGTTTGATAAAAAAAAAATGAATTATGATTAAAAATGATCGTTCGGTAAAAATGAATTACGATTAAAACTGATCGTTTGGTTAAAAAATGATGATTATTGATCGATTAAAACTGATTGTTTGGTTAAAAAAATGAATTATCGTTTGATTAAAAATGATATGATTAAAAATGTAAAAATGAATTATGATTAAAATTATCGCTTGGTTAAAATGAATTACGATTAAAAATTATCGTTTGGTAAAAAATGAATTACGATTAAAAGTGATAGTTTAAATCGTAGAGGAATTTGAATAGCTATTTTTAAATAGAATTTAGAATGTAAAAATATAAATGTTAAATTTTTATAATAAAAAAATGATAATAAAATAAAAAAAAAAAAATATAGAAATATTTCTAAAAAATACAGGAAAAAAAAAAAAAAAGAATAATAAAAAAGAATACAACTACATAAACTTCAATTATCATGCCACCAAATGGCGCTAGTCGTTCGTTAATACTAAAAATATTTTTCATTTAATTTAAAAGTAACGTGTACAAATTTTATTAGTGATTTTTTTTTTTTTTTTTTAAGAAAAAAATATATTTCTATATTTTAAATTTTACGAAATTAAAATTTTTAATTTAAGTTTTACGTACTATTCTTTATATTATTGTATAGGGAAGACAGAATAAAGAAACAGAAAAAAAGATTCAGTTCTCATAGACTTTTCGTATATAGTTTGCTAATGATTTGCCTTGAATTATATTGGAGTTTTGTAATTAATAAAAGCATACCTCTTTTATTTTATTATTATTATTTTTTTGGTTTTAGTTTTTGCTTGTATTGACATCGCATTTCAGTAAAAAGTAAGGCGTAAATTACATTTCTATTCATTTTTTGATGATTGGTATTTGAATTGGTTTCATATTCTAGAATTATATAATATATCGTAAATTTAAAAAAAAATGTAAATCGAATTTCATAAATTACGCTATTATCGATACTTAACAAATATTAATGATCCTGATCTATTTTCTTTACAGAAATATAGCGCTTCTTTGCAAACGTAATTTAAAATAACATGATTTTTATTGGCATTTAAACTCATATAAATTATATATAATTTAAAAATTACTAAGAACAAAAACAAACGCAGTTCTATTTTAGTGACATACATAATTAGAATTTCTGTTTTTTAAGGCCAAAATTTTGCTGTTTATTCCCACATAACAAAAAAGTTTCCTGAAAATTAGTGCTGTATTCAAAAAACATACTTTTTTCAGACCACGCGATATAGCGTGAACATTACTTTCCTATAAGCATTAACCCCACACATCGAATTTCCCAGTTATGCTTGATGGTACAATACACAGTTTATAAAAGGTCATGTTTCTATTTGTGTGATATTGTACTCTCGTCGCTCAACCCGGATGCTGTTTTTAAAATATTTATTTTTCATGGCGATAAAAAATATCCCTTTCTTGTTGAAGATGCGCAGGTTAAAATGTTATCTAAATCGGAAGACAATAGGAATACTTTTTATTCATGGTTTGTTTTTGTCATAATGTTTGTCGATGATAATTAAAAAATAATCACCAGTGAAAGAGTTTAATAATTATTTGATGCTTCTATTGAGAATAATTTATTGTAATTAAAAATTACTGAAGATTGAATGAATTTTATTCGAAATAAGTGTTTTAAACTATTTTTCGATGTGTATAGTTAAGATGATTCGATGGTAATGTTCCATAAAAAATAATCACTAGTTAAAGCTATATTTAGTAATGATTTGATGCTTCTATTGAGAATAATTTATTGTCACAAAAATTACTGAAGATTGTAATGAGTTTTTTTCGAAATAAATGTTTTACAGTATTTTTTTATTATGTATAGTTCAATATTTCTATTGATGATTCCATAATTCATCTAGCAGAAATTTGTTGTATGTAATCTATCTCTGTACACTATCCGTGTACTCTATTTTAGCACTAAGAAAATACTCCTATTTTTTAAATGTTATCTATTAAATGTTTAAAAAAACTGTTTTTTAATTATCCTTATTTATTATTATCGTTAGATGACAAAAATTCCTGCTATATTTTATCAAAATGAATATCATAATAAAATTCCCATAAAAATATCACAGTAAAGATATTTTTTATTGACATTCCTATTAGTAATTCTTAATTGCAAATAAAAGACAGAAGCAATGGGACTACTTACGCCCATTTCTTCCAGATGATGCCTGGGTCCTATGCCTGACAACATGAGCAACTGGGGACTGTTGATAGATCCCGATGATACGATGATCTCTTTCCTTGCTTTCACTATATAAGTCATCTTCAGACGGTCAAACTCGACAGCTCTCGCTCGTTTATGCTTGTCAATGTGGATCTAGAAAAATATTTGAAATTTAATGAACTATGTTGTTCTTTATCCTATTTGGTCGACAGTAACATCTAGACCAAATCCATCAACTAGTGTGTTTTAAACCGACGATTGATGATAAAGGGTAAGAAATGCAGTTTCTTTTTTTTGTCCTTGACCATGCGGCCCAAGCATATGAGACACCCAAAGGCAGAAGTTTGACTTTATCCCACCAGATTACACTCTTAGTACAAAGTACCCATTTTAGTCGCCTTTTACGACATGCATGGGGGTACAGTGGAGCTATTCTAATCCGACCCCCACGGAGTCATGAATTATAGTAGGACTTAATTGAATTTGCATAACATTGTAAGAAAAACCTTTTCCAATTTCTGATCATTGCGTTTAAACTAGAGGAAACCCAAAAATGTACCAACGCAATTCTTTTCCAGATACTTTGTGTCATTGTATGTACAAGTTTCACAATACAGTGATTGTAGTGTATGCCTCTTGCGGGAATGAAAATTTCGTTCATTTGCACACTAATTAATTAATAATGGTAGCTAGATATGGAAGAACAGATCGTGGCACGTGGTTAGCATGTGGTTCTTTTCACGATATTTCAATTTTTACTTTAAAAATATGAAAAGTATTTTGGCCAAATCACAAAAATAGTGCCCGTTAGGATTTGGCAATTTTTTGTGGTGCCAACTGTGGTAACAAATGTTCCTGTTTGTAATTCACGATACTTTTTTACTTTCGCAACCCGTTATTTAGTGCACTTTGGCGAAGAGATTTTTTGATGTCAAATCCCAACGGCTCCTATTTTGAGATTTGGCCTAGAATAATATTTTTTTGTTTATTTTAAGTGGAAGATCAAAACCTTCGTCAATAATGTTCTATTCTGGGTGTAGGATTCTTAACTATGCAATTTGTATTATTTCTATGATAATTACTGATAAAAAAACTCCATTTTATAATCGTGCCAAGCAAAATAGACATAGTTTTTGCTAGATAATACATTAAAAATGAGCAATCTTATTCAGATCAACATACATTTATAAAAACATTTATAGAATTGAATGAATATAAAAATTTTACTTATAAAAACGATTTGGCTCATCAGTTTTGTACTTGGTTACTAAGAAAATCGAATCAAATATTAAAGCGGTTTTTTTTTAATATCCTGCATACATTTCTTTATTTACTTTTGTTACATTACATTGTTAATTTTTCACTACATATAAATAAATGAAATCCATATACATGCTGAATAACTTTCGAGTTTTTGTTGTGCGGTCAGGGGTCCTGTTACAGACGTTTATGAGGTCCTTATTAGTCTGTACATATCTGAGAAAAAAAATCGTAGAATAGGGGCCATTGGGATTTGGCGTCAAAAACATCTTTCACCAAGGTGCGCCAAGTAACGGGTTGCAATTGTAAAGCAAACAGTACAAGAAACATTTGGCCGACTTATCACCCATTTGTCGGCAACATTTATCGACTATCGCCACAGAAAAGTCGCCATATCCCAACGGACTTTATTTTGCGATTCAGCCAATTAATGCAGGAGGAAAAGTGTTCCTAGTAGAAAATTGAATATATGTGCACATGTAAAGGCAAGATTGTTTCTGGTTTAGTTATTCACCTATTTTATTAAATTGAACTAGTGCAAATTTGAGAAATTGTTAAAGTAATAAAGAAAAGTGAAAATAGGGAATGTCTTCTGGAAGATAAAAAAAAAAAGGTTTTTGATACATCACTCAAGATAAAAACGGTAGAGTCAAATTAGAGTAGAGTCAAGACGTAACCAGTAGAGTCAAATTAAATATTGCAAGGGGGGAAAATTAGTACATAAAAGTATTGCACATTGCTGATATTTTTAATACTTATGAAGATTTTTACAACCAGTTTATTTATTACAATCCAGGTAAGAGTTTATATTAGGTAACAATAAAGTAGTAAAGGAAATTTAATAAAAGCCAAATTATTTATTAATCAGTTTGCCTAAAAATTACATGAATATTCTATTAAAAATATTTCGAAGTTTTATTTGTCATATTATTGTTAAGAATTTTATTAATTCCTTTTGTTTTGAATTTAACTTTTTTTGTATGTTTCGTTCAATGTATACGTTAATTAATTCGTTTAACAGTTTACATTTTATTTAATTTACATTTAATCCTATACATTGAATAATTTTTTAAATTAAAAATCTGAATTATTAATTTTAAAAACATCTTAAAAACCTTATAATTTACAAAATAATAAAAAGGGGATCAGCAACTCAGTTCATATAAAATTATTTATATTAACAAATAAATTAAAAACGCATTAAATAAGTTACTAATAATTGAAGTTTTATTTCTATAAAAATGTATTTAAATGTTTACCTTGGTTGCATATGCGTAGGTGACGATATCTAAATTGCTTCTCTTCTTTGCTGATTGCAAAAATGCTTTGGAGGTGCTACAGCGAGCTCCCCTTCGTATTGTCCCTTGGGGAATTAATACACCTGTAAATAAGACGCAAAGTTAATGATTTCTTTCCTCAATACGTAAAAAAAAAAAAATTCGTTTTTAAAAATGTGTAACTCACACTTTTATATTTAAAAAGTAAAAATCAAACTGTTAATCTCATGCTACTGCAAGTTAATGGAAAGAAATTTATTTGTCGACTTTTAAAAATTTATTTTGTGGAACGAATTTCCAATTTTTATTATTTAATAGGCTTAAAATATTCATAAGAAAATTCCAAGAGGGTCAAAGAAATCCTTGATAAATGAATTGGTGAAAGTCGTTAATATATGTTAGCTACTTAAAATTTAATGAATAGTTAGATTTTTATTAATCCTTTGAGACTGATTAATCGTTAACCTCCATAACTTCCTAATTCTAATAGTAGAAATAATAATTTCCATGACAGGAGGAATATAAATTAATAAAGTCATAAAAACATTATATTTTTATGAATACAATAATGATTTATTTTTTGTCATTACAATTTATTTCATTAAGTATCAAAAAACATTTTTAAAAACTTACTTTTTTTTTTTAAAACAAAAGTTTTAAATTTTTGAAAAATATAATTTTTAAATAATGAGCATAATCAGAAAATTTTACTATTGCTGTAAAATTTTATTCGTCATTTATAATATTTTAATCTTAAGTATCGAATTTTTTTCTATTTACTTCACACATTTCTACTAAAACATTTAATTCTTAAATTTACATCTAACTTCATAAGCTGCATCAGTAAAAACAATAAATAGTAGGACTTTATTCAATTGCAGCATTACATTTGCTAAAAGATGAATAATTACAATGACAGAAACAGCAGGTAGTCATTCAATTAATAAGGACTTTTGTTCAAAAGTTGATAGAAAGACAAGGTCAAGATTTGTCAAAGTGAGTTGTTGAGGTCACAAAAAGAGAATAAAAAAAGTTGCCTAAATAACAATAAAAAAAAAAAAGTTAACATAACATAACATTTTTAAACTTTGTTGTAACTACAACAACAAAGTGGCAGGTGTCTTCAAAAGAACTATACAGCATGAGGACAACAGCCACCTGTTCAAAAATTACCTCCCTGCAGATTTGCGAACAGTTGCCACACCTTCAAAATGATTAAAACCTCGAAAATGGTTAAAGAGTTCAGCTTGTCCAACTGAATCAGTTCCCCATGTGTCAGTAAAGGGGTCACTTTATTGTACCGTATGCACTCTGCACACAAACAAATGCCAAGAACATACAATAAGCTGAACAAAGGAAGACTTCTAACTAAGCAACATAAATTCGCATTAGTTGAGGTACATAGTAGGTCAATCCTAAAATATTTCTAGGGTACTTTTAAACTTTGAAAAAGTAACAAGTCAATGCCAAATTCAGACGTGAATTACATTTTAAAATCCAGAACATCAAGTTAATAAGTTATTGTTGTTAGTGTGTGAACACAGACACTAGCTGACAGTTAAAGTGTCATCTGTGTAGTAGCTTGGTTCATTAGTGTCAAAAAAAAATGTTACAAACTTTGAGGTTGACAACAGAAATTATTAATTAATGATATATAGTAGGTCATTTTAAAAAACCTTTCAGAGTATTTTGAAATTATAAAGACACTTTCACATGATGGAGAACGATTCAGACAATGAATTGTATTTAAAAATTTAAAGAATTGCTATTGTTGTTACTGTCTGACATGGAAACACAGCTGACAGTTGTCAAAGCACTGATCTGTTGGACATCAAATTGCTGTCAATTTGTGTTTCTTTTGTGAATGTTGATACGAAGTCACTGATTGGGATCAAACAATATATAATTTTAACATAATTTAAATATATCAATTATGTATATTATTATTGATGTCTGACATGGGGCACCGTTGACAGTTACCGTTAATTAATCTGTTTGATTTTTATAATGTTGTCAATTTGTGTTTCAATGTTGATACGGAGTCACTGAATAGGGTAGAACAATATATAATTTTAACATGATTTAAATATATCAAAATAAAAAAAATAAATTACAAAACGAATATTTCGAACATTGTATAATTTAATATAACACTTAAATTTTTTAATCTGAAACAGGAATTTGACGTCACTATTTTTCTTTGTTATCGATTCGAAAAATAAAATATTATAAAAAGCATTAGTCTAAAATTAGAAAACTTCAGAAGGTTTATGCTGTCTGATGGCCGATTGGCAAGCGCTCTGGCCTTTGGTACCACAGGCTCGAATCCTGGTTGTAGTATGAATGTTTGTGAGTGGTTCGGAATCTACGTTAAACTATAGGTCCCGGTCTAATTATCTTAAAGTATGTAAAAAAAATTAACGTAGAGCGATAAACCTAACCATATTAACTATGCAATGCTAAGTATTTACATAGACAAATAAAGTAATACAATTTTTGAATGAATTATTTGTTTGTTTTTTTAATTTGTTATACATTTACACTATATATTAATAGTGGTTTTCAATAGATATTCTTACATTTGTATTTTAGGCATCTATAATTAGATTGCGATTTTAAGGTCTACTAGAAAATAATCATTAGATAAAATAATTAAGCAATGTAGCGCATTAGAAACGACTTTAGTATTTTACATCCATATAACAGCAATTGTTTAAATCAGTCAGTTGAGAATAATTAAGTCCATTTATTGAGTAACTAAATTCAACATAAGAATGCATGTTCAGTATTAACAAAAATAACAAGTTGTTTTTGTTTACTTAAAACTTATTTTGCTTATCAAAAGTTCTGCATTAGTTTCAGTTGTTTACTAGCTGATGTTTATAGTAATCTTGCTTTTCAAGGAGTTATACTAGGGGCAAACCGATTGATCCCCATTGCGATTGTCGCCCTAGGTATCTACAGGCAAGTCTTCTAACGCCAGTAACTGAATTGATGATAAATAATCACATATTTATCATCTATTCAATTTACAGGCAAAGTAACTTTTAATTGCATCTAATTTTACCTCTATATAAAGTAATAAGTGACAGAATGTACTGATTAGAGAAAAAGAATTAAGAGTGGAACGATAGAATAATTGTACGATGTTAAACTCTTACTTCTTCACTGGCGCAACAGCCCATGGTGGGCCAAGGCTGTTTGCCTACTGGCAGATTTCGAAACAGGAGATGTTGTTCTTTTTACGGGGTAGGTTTGTCAGCCCTATGTCCAACTCTCTTACACTCATAGCAAACCAGGATTTACGGTTTAAACTGGATTCCGAACCACTACAAATACCCATGGTACCGCCGGGAGTCGTACCCGAAACTCCGAAACATGTGGCACAACGCATCAAAGCGCTAGTCACTCGGCCATCAGGCCCCTAATACTTAATAATATTATTTAATATTTAATACTTAATTCCCCCCCTCCCGTACTTAGTAACATCATTTTCTAAATGAATAAAAGAAATGTCTTAATTTCTAGTTATACTTTTTGTCTTTTAATTAGATATGCATGAAATACTCTTTTTACCAATTCTATCTATAACCGAGAGGAATTATATCAATTTTGACTGTTTTTGGATAATGCAAAATGGCAATGATGATACAGAATAATATTGTTATGAGTAGAGCTTTACTCTCTGCTTCATGGTTTAGTAGTCTTTAGTAATAATAAAGAATTAAGGAA
The DNA here is from genome assembly GCA_021605095.1 of Caerostris extrusa. Lineage (NCBI taxonomy): Eukaryota > Metazoa > Arthropoda > Arachnida > Araneae > Araneidae > Caerostris > Caerostris extrusa. Next base: position 24,280 of record BPLR01002769.1, read on the forward strand.
GACGTTCTGTGGAGTACGACACGACACTCACCCGTTTGCTGAGGCCCATTGATGTCAATGTTCTGATAGCCTAGGTGGATGCCTGCTTCCACGAAAGCAAAGGCCAAGGGAGTAGCGTAGGACGGGGTGGTCACGGTCAGATAGCCTCCGGTAGCATGGTAACCTAGTAGGAAGAAAGCAAATGAGTAAAGGTAGGTTTTTAAATGTTTAAAGTTATTACCAGAAAGATAACCATTATTGCTCAATTTTTTCCATGAAAAAATTAAACAGTTTTAAATAGTAATTTTTTTTAAGTTCATGGCAATAGATATATATTTTAAGATTTATTTGAAGATATAATAAGATTTCAAATATTTAAGATGCAGTCGTTTGTAAAAGGATTCCCAGGAACTACAAATCACATGTAAATGTTTACACTTTTTCTTAAAGATTCACTTGAATCCATTCTTGTTACAAATATGTGAGCGCATATATATATATATATATATACGAACAATCTATGGCAGGGCCCTCTAAGTAATATTCTAAGTATCAACAATGTTTTTACATTGATGAAGTTGAGATTGGTTTTTTAGTAACATTGAGATAAGATTTAGGGATTTTAGACAGTAGCATTTTAAAGAATATTTTTGAGGTTCATTTTTTTTTAAGAAATTAAAGAGACAATTTAACGTTACATTATTTAATGTAATTAACGTAATTTTTGACATAAAGTCAAATTTTGACATTTGATTTATCATACTTAATAAAGTATGTATAAATTTAGTTACAGTAAAAGTTTTTTCGGTAAATTAACTATTAGTAATTCACGCAAAAGTTTAAAAATAATTGAAGTTAAGATAATGACATCTAAACAAGGCAATAAATAATAAAAAATAACTTTCCTATCGCTTACACTTCTACAGCAATAAAAGATAAATGCGTGCATTTTAATACAATAGAAACTTCTTTCCTTTTTATAAATGATATAATAACAGCTATTAACGAGAGCAATGTTGAAAATTTTATCTGAAACAGATTGAAATATATCCTCTGGCAATAAAATTTTTTTTCGAGAACAATGTCAAATAAGATATTAAATAATGGTTATAAAACTTGAAACTCGCTTTTACATAGTTAGACTTTGTTTGCCAATTACGATTTATATCTTTTTACACTATTCCACATGTATAAAAGTTGTCAAACTGATTAAATAAAAGATTACCGAACCGCATAATTATGTAAGAATACACATATTTATGTCGCAATAGACGACTGAATAATTATATTATAATGCTTATAACATATATGTCTCTCTCTCACTTTCTATATATATTCGTTTGTACATGTCTATTCCATAATAATAACTAACATAGCTGATTCTGTTAACAAACCCACTGTTTTCCATTTTTCAGTAAGTTACTAGTAGGAATCTTTTTCAAAAATGAGCAATTCACGCCATATTCATTGATGATATGATTCATGCCATTTGGATGAACGACGAATCATATGGATTTGACTTATTTCTATTCTGTCATGGAATTCTGATGGATTATCTCAAATTAAAAAAAATAAAATAGATTATATTACCAGTATATTAAGATTTACTGAATTTGGTAATTTTAATATACTTATTTGGAAATTACCTGGAAATGGAAATGTTGGGGAAAAAGAGATACCATAATTTAAAGGTTGATAAAAATCCCTGATATTTTTTCAGGCTTGATTCGTTCCCTTAAGATAAATTCGTTACTTAAAGATAATAATCTAAAAAAAAATTTGAGATATCATATAGAGACTGAGCAGCCTTATAAAAAAAAGTTATATGACCAGTCATTTTTTTTTTTTTCATTAAAATTTCTGAAACTAAGAAATAGTGAAAGACTAGTTTAAAAATAGAACGAAATATATTTTTCTAATTCTTTTGACTGCTTGTTCTTTTGCTTATCATATGCTCTTTCATAACCTTCTTCTCATTGTTTACATTCCAATTGGGGAAAAAAAAAAATTCTTGCTTTCAATTTCCTAGGAAGGTTAATATGTCTTTTAGTAACAAAGGGTAAAATTGTAGTTGAGTGTTTTCACAGTAGATGGCAGCACAAAAGAATTTGTGATTATTGTTTTTTTTTTCGCATCCAAATTAAAAATTCCTTTTCGAAGATAATGATTTTTAAATTCTTTTTTTCTTCTTAAAATATATTGTCGATTCAATTAAATAAATTTTAAGGAGAGATTATAAACTTCAGCAAACTAACAAAGCAAAAGGTACTCAATTACATTACAAATTCAATTATAGACAGTAAACACTAATGATAAAATGCATACACACCGTTTTCGCTATGG
>BPLR01002770.1:0-90855 GCA_021605095.1 Caerostris extrusa
TCTTTAAAGGTTAGAAATAAATAAAATCTCAATTATTATGAGCATTATGTACCAAATGCTTTTCAAGGCGACTTCACTTCTTTTGATTTGTTGTTCATGCGTTATTAGCATAACAGATAAAAAGTCGACCGTTCGTCATAGACAGTGGGTATGAAATTAAATTTCAAATGCAGACGATTTTTTTCTCGCTTGCGCAATTTATTTTACCATGGCAAAAATAAATAAATATAAGATCCAGTTAAAAACTAAAGAATGTATTAAAATTAATTTATGAAGTAAAGTATTTTAAAAAATGCATATCTAGAGACTAAAAAATTCATTTTTAACTATACTGTCAAACCCGTTTTTGTGCGGAGGATAAAGACACATAAAGAAATCACATAAGAAAATGTCTTAATAAAATATATAACACACATGTAGTTTGCAACACATTAAAAAAATTTTCATGCAGTAAATAGGAATCTCATTAAAAAGTTTCACATGAAAATATGTAAATAGAAATCTCGCTGACGCAGCACTGCATCGCATCTAATAACATTCGTGGTAAAGGGATGGTATAATATCAGGAGAAAGCCCGTCGCTTCGTTTTTTTTGTTAGCCTGTTATTTGAAAGTCATCGATTATTTGTTTTTATTAATTAATTTTACTCATAATATACATTGGATGGTTTTTAGCCTTACAGCACAAAAATTGCATAAAAAAGGACTACATAAAAACGGGTTTTTGACTCTACATGACATATTTACCACATAATATATTTTTTTCATTTGACAAATTTTCATGTAAAATGTTTCTTATGCTTCGAAAACAAAATGCAAATACTTACCACTTTAGATTTATAGACACTTATTTTATAAAAACTTTTATTGAAGCAGTAGCTAGGTTTTTTTTATTCAATTCCTACTATTAGTTCCCATTCTCCTATATATTTGTATATCTTGTTCAAATTTCCAATCGTTCATAAAAATACTTCTTATTCCTCCACTCACGTTCAAATACATTTTTTTTTGAACTTGTAGTGGATGACACTGGATGTGAATACAGTTTTTTAAATATTCATTCATTCATTAAATTTAATTCATTAATTTTAGTTTTTTAGGGGAGAAAAAAAATTGCTTATATAAGATATTTAGCAGGATATAAATTTGCATGTATCAATGGCGAATAAGACTGGAAAAATTCCTTTTTCAGGTTCCAGAGTGAGTCAAGGAGGGAACAAAATGTAAAAAAACATGTGAATAAATGAGTGGAGAGAGATGGAAATTTGAGAGAGAGAGAAAATTAAAAAAAAAAAAAAATGAATGAAAATTACTTTTCTGCAATGGAGTGAAAAAAAAGTAGGAATTGACTTAAATTTTTTTATATTACTTGTTTTGGTGTTCAAAAAATTTCGTTAGACAAACCTTCACAATGGGGAAGTTCGATCGTAACAAACCAATGAATTGCTATATTTAACTAATTTCTCATTTTTTGATGAAATCTTTTTTTTCTACATCCATATGATTTGTTTTTGAATTTTGCTGAAAAAAGAAAGAATTCTTAACTAAGATTGTCAATATTTTCCAAATGGCAATTTTTTGTTTCATTTTAGTACATGATCTTTTAGAAGAAATATTTTATCATAAATTTTTATGCCGTCCTGCCTGTTGAATGATATTAGAAAAATCTTTCTGATCAAAAACTAAAAGAATTACCAAGTTTTGTTTAACATTAGCAAGACATGTACAGTTAAAAAAAAAAAATCGACACTAATGTAAAATTGACATCCTCTTGTACCGCTTATAAATCCCATGACCAGCCCAGCATTCCGAGAGGACTTTTAAAAACGCTGCATGCACGAGTAATATTTTAATCCACTACTTTCTTAACCAAATATTATTGATAAAATATGTAGGATTTCTACAACTGCTAATCTAATAAGCAGATGGCGACACCTGACGTTTATGTTTTGACAGAGAGTTGTGGGCCTTTTGAACTCTGAACTTTGAATTTGGGAGAAGGAAAGAAGATAGATGGGCAAGGTAGGCAGGAGATGGTTGCTGACGCGGTGGACAATGGCAACTAGCAGTTGGCGGAGTACCCATGGGGATAGACCCCCTTAACATCCTCATCTTGATTCATACATAAATTTAAGATTAATAATTGGCTGCTTAATGTTAGTATGTGATAAAAATAAAGTTTCTAAAAATTTAAAAAATGGTTCACTAAAAAAATTAAAAAATACTAAAAATAAATAAAAGTAAGATAAAAATAAAAAGTTTAAAATTAAAAATTTAAAGTAAATATTCGGTACAAAAAATTTTAGGTAACTAAGGTTTATAATCTTGTTTTTAAAACTACAGATCTTACCGCACCCCCCAAATGGGCTGTAAATATATATACTTTATTACTGATACAACAAAGCTTATTACGTGAACGAATACTATTGCGATTCGTTGTAGTTCATAACTTTTGATTAATGAGGTTTATAATATTGTTTTCAAAACTACAGGACTTACTGCACCACCAGGTGGACAACGGAAATGGCAATGAATGTTTTATGTTAATTCAGATAGTTAATGACGTTCAATTTTATATTAGCATATTGTAAATATAGTTGTGAGCGTTAAAGATAATGCAAAAACGAATAGCCTTTTCTTATTTTTTTTTTAAAATATATATCTTCTTAATCTATATCTTCTTTTTTAAATATATATATATATATATATATACATGTGTGTATATATATATATGTGCAAAAAAGTTTTGCTGAGAAATTAACTGTTCTCCTCCATTTAAGAAGTCACGGATGAAATGTTCGAAAAAAACTTGAAAATTTTAACTACAGTTGCAGCTGCTTAATGCGGCACTTTCTAGACTACAGCCATGCCTGATTAGCATATTTTTGCAGGATTATCTAGCCTTAAAATAGTTTCAGTAGGGATAACAAAGATTAATCACGCCAAATAAAACTTTAAAAAATTAAGACATGTATATATTTAATGTGCTTAACGCACTGACGTTATAAATATTTGATACAGCATTTCGTCATTCTGACGACAACAAAATCAAAATTCGCACATGGAACATTAATTTCTACCAAAAAAAAAAAAAAAAAAAAAAGTACTACCAAAATCCTTAAAGCCGAATATCTGTGCTCTGTGCTAACTTCGAAATCCTTCTGAAGAACAAACTTGCGGAGTCAATTAATTTGTCAGTCGTCTTGAGAGCTCATCGGGAAAATTATCTTTCCCCCAGAACACTAATCGCGTGTATGGTGTGTATAAGTTCAGAGTATTTCAAGAAATAAACAAAAAAATCCTCGCATCCGAAATTTGTTTTTGTTTCTTCGTCGATTTTCAGTATTCTGCCTCGTTGTGGCAATGGGCGATGAAAAGACGATGTTTTAGGAGTAGCGATCTCGTATTTTTATGTCCCATGGAAGAAAACCTGGAAAACTTCCAGCAGTCAGCCTAACGAACGAGTCAGACTGTATTGAATAGTAATGATTCTATTCAATATAATATAGCGTTCGATATAGTACATAAATTTTCACTTGTTTACTAGTCATTTCCATTAAAATAGTGGAAATATATTGATTTTAGATCACTGTAAATTTTATATAAATGCATAAATATAATTAGTTAAGTTAATAACTTAAATATAATTCGTTGATCAGTTAATAAATTAAATATAATTAGTTAATCAGTTAATAAATTAAATATAATTATTTGTGTAGATTCACGACAAACGTTGTTTTATTATTATTATTATTTTGTTGCAGTTCACAATTTTTCAATCATAGTTAAAAATTTTCAAATTAGAATTAAACATTAGAAAAATAGAAAGAAGTATACCGTACAACGTTTATTTATTTATTTTTCATTTAAACCAGCAAATAGTTTTCCTTTTTTGCAGACATTAATTGGAGTGAATTTAACTCTTTTATATATTTAAATAACCGACAATCTAAACATCTATATATACATTTTCCATTTACTTTCAGAAAATATATTCAATAAAAAAAAATCTATTGATAACGACGTCTATCAATAAATAATTATGGAGTTTCCATAGAATGCTTTCTTTTTGTCTTTTTACTTCTCTTTGAATTCTGTCATATATATGAAATCGATACGTTCTTCCACTTATTATTATTATTTTTTTTCTTTTTCAAATATACATCTGAAACTGTAACCGTTCTTTGTGCATCATTTGGCGTTCAAAAACACATTTTGGCGAGGAAAAAAACTGTTCCGTTTTTCGCAGACGTGCACGCCTTGAAATTGCTGCACGTGAAGTCGTGAATGTCATTTGACGAAAGCTGCAGCTCGAGAAACTCCGTTTTGTAAACTCAAGAGTTGCTATGGCGTTAAATGTTTGCGGTAGATGTCGAAACAGTTGAAATGTAGGACGGTACAGATCATGCAGAGACAGAGGTAAGCCAAGAATTCGGTACTTTGTACTCGACAAGGTTGTGGTCATAAATTTTTAAGTGGAATGGAATTCTGATGGAAAAATGGGTTCTCTTGCGTTTCTTAACATTTTTATCATTAAATGTCATAGTAGCTTTGACATTTTATTGTTAAGTATATTTTATAATAGCAATACATAAATTTGTACTTTGGTTAAAATTAATGGTTTCACAATATCTTTGTTTACAAGTGCAATAAATCAGTCATATTAAAATATTTAACTAAACACGGGTATTTTATTTCTCATCGCAAAAATTATCAAATACTTTAATGCTAACGGTTATTAATGAAATAGATAGTCTTTTGATAAAGAGTTTTTATCAAAATTCTCTAAGATTTTGATTTGTAATTTGATTATGCTCAAAAAAAAATAAATAAATAAAAAGAAAGAAAGAACAATCCATGGCTACTTGAAAAGGTTGCTGCGAAAGAAATACATATTATTAGTATTAATATTAAAAAATTTTTAAAATAAAAAATCGATATCTTTTTTTTCCAGCCAGAGATTAAATATTCAGCATTTTGGTTTGATAAAGATTTAAAGTTTGTGTACATTAATACTTTTTTTCATATAATTATTTATTAATAGTTCATCAACGCAGAGTGTACGACTTTGTAATTATAGAAACACACCGGACCTTCCTTCACTACATCCATCCATCTTCGAGGTTGCTTGCTCCCACGAATTGAGAACTCTTGCCATAATATATGTATGTATGTATGTATATATGTATGTATGTATGTATGTATGCATGTATGTATGTGTGTGTGTGTGTGTACAGTCTAACGCGGCGGTTCCCAATCCGTGAGGAGCAATCCCAAATGGAATGGATACAGTGAAAGTATATCTATCTATCTATCTAATATATATATGGAAAATGAAAATCGTCGCTATATGTATTTTTAACTTGGATCAACCATCTAGCGAGAAGAAGTAACATGGTTTATAATATCTTGAGGGTACGTATTCCTTGATAAAGCTCTTAAGATGTTATAATTTATTTCCTTTGGATGTATTAATTTCTATCAGGTTTTAAGTGACATATTTTCACACGTTGTCATTATATATTTTGTACAATGCGTGTGTGTGTGTGTATATATATATATACAGGTATATATACCTGTTCCAGATTTTGATCTTCCTTTTTATTTACTAATTTTCAGTTTCGTTTTTGCAGCTTAGACTTATTTCGGATCTTAGACCTTTTTTTTTTTTTTTTTTTTTTTTTTTTTAAATTTTGAATGTGAGGCAACCAAAAACTTTTGTTTTGCGATTGCTATAGTGTTGGTTTTGTTATACGATTCACGTGTGGCGAATACCGGTAGTAGCTTTTGGCATGCATCAAATGCTGCATGCATGCATGCATGCTGCTGCTGTGTATCAAATACTCTTCTAGTTTGTTAACAAATTAAAATTAATTTTCGAATTTAAAAATAAAACTACAAATTAAAAAAAAAGTTATAGTTTAAAAATTTTTATATTTCTTATGAAAGATTAGAAAAAAGCAGCCCTTTCTCTTCCTATTTATGTAAGTATTACTTCATCATTTTTTTTTTTTTTTTAAAGTAAAGTATTTATAAATAAGTCTTTCCTCAGCAATTTAAGATTTCACTTCGTTTTTCCTATCTCTATTTGGTAAAAAGTTCATTCTTCTTTTCGGTAATTTATTTTTTACTTACATTCTATTTCGGAATAATTATGGTTCGAATCCTGGCGGGGGTATGGATGTTTGTGAATGGTTCTGAATCCACGTTAAACTGTGTCTCGGTGTAATTAGCCTAAAGTGTACAAAAAAATGACCGTAGACAAACCAAATCAAACCATTCGGAATAATTGTGGACACACACACACACCACATACATATATATAAGGATTTTTTTAAAGATAAATGAGCCCAAATAACTTATCGTAAAAGAAAAAAAAAAACATTTTCAATAATAATGAGCAATATTAAAAACAGAAAGAGAACAATAAGCCATATTATGGATAAACGCCGATTTTTTTTTTCATTTATTTGAAGGACAAAATCGATTTTTTTTTTTTCGTTTATTGAGTACTTATTAAGAAATTCTTATTTATACCGGATTTATATTTATTCAAAAAGCATAAAACGCCTTGCAATTAAAGTAATTAAATTATAAACATTAAATATGAGTCATTTATTTTATATATTTATATAGGAAATTTATAAATAATATAAAAATATTCTCATATATTCTTGATTTTATTTTGAAAACGTTTTAAACATTTTATTTATGTTTTTTTTTTAACCTTACAACATACAAGTAAATGCCATACTTGCACATATTTATAACAAAAACCTCAAATTATTGTAAGAAAATTAAAATTAGTAATTTTTTTCCTGGAATAAAACTTAAAAATCGTGTATACATCGGTGAAAAAATGAAATTCTAACACCAAGAAGAATTTATTATTTAAAGGAATGCAATTTAGGCAAAGCATTTGTCTAGGTAACATATTTATTGATTGAAGTTTCTTGGTCAAAGGTTAAAGTATGCTCGAAAAGAGCCCTTTCAAATGTGAAAGAGTGGTTCATCATTAGCTGTTATAGTTGTCAGGATTTGGAAAGCAAGCATGCAAACTCGTATACATTATGCCGTTCAGGTACCCTATGTTATTTGGTGAATCAAATCATCAGCTGATTGTGGATAACGCTGGATTTGTGTCATAGAATAATGTCCCACACGTGCTCGATGGGAGGATGATCTGGTGATCTCGCAGTCTAAGACAACTTGTCGTTGCTCTGTACAACACATTGGGTGACAGTAACGATCTTATTGAAAAAAGCCCCGAAATAGTAATAAAAAATGACAGCACAACTGCTTCAATTATCAATCTTACGTACGCTCGATAAAAATGATTCTGCTATAATAGGACTGCTTCACAGACCATAACTCCTGATGTAGGTCCAGTTAGTTTACGACCAAGCATGGCCTGCTTCTAATCAATCCTGCTTTTAATCACTGGCTTCAAGACAGAAACGGATCTCGTTTGATAACACAGCAGATCTCCCCTCCGTTCTCCAACGAGTTCTAGCTTAAAGCCACTGAAGTCGCAGATTGCACTAATTTGAGTTACAGGCATGAACACTACTGATTAAGAACAGATACTCAAGTAATAGATTTGTTATAGTTCACTGTGTCACACTGGAACCATCAGAAGTTTGAATTTCTGATTAAGATGCAATACGATGCCTTACAGACATGCGTAAAATGCTGCGATGGTCCTCTCTATAGTAGCCGTGTGCGGGCGGACCTTAGTCTTCTTGAAACAGTACCTTCCAGTGACCACTGCTGCCAACAATTGCGCACAATACATGATTATTCATTGATGATGCTCTCAGTTTAGATGGAACTTACTACAGATAACGAACTTTAAAGTTAATGGTTTGTCTTGGTGAAGAATAGAGAGGCTTGTAACGATAAAAAAGTTGTCTGCTTGAGGTTTGAAGTTTTTTTTTTCAGAGGGAAGCATCATTGCCCCTAAATTCACTCCATGTTGCTATGTTGACGAGTCAAAGTGATATCCAATTTCAAAGGAACTTAACAACTTAGAGAAACTATGTGGTAAGAGGGCAAGTGCCTTCATGTTAAATGTACACGTAATTATGAACTGCACTGATGTGATGAATTGTAGAAAGCAATTAATTCTTTCCTTTGATACTTTTTGAATCCTCTGGCAGCACTGCTGTAGTCACTGCTTTTAGAAACGAGGAAACTCGATGACGATTGTAACAATGTTTGTAGAACAATGCGCATAGAGAGTCAGGTCGCCTGGTAGGAGTATTCCGGGTTTTCTTCCATGTGACGCGCAGATGCGGGTAGTTACTTCCTAAAATCGTCCCGGAAAGCGATGTTCTCTCGCCGGCTGTACATGAAGCCTACCGATGTTCCACTCCCCCCTTTATAACAGGGTAGGGATACCGTACAGCGCTAGGTACTGGAATGAAGTGCGGGAAAAAGAACAGAAAAAGAGGCTATTGAATTCTGGATATCATGACGACAATTACTACCAAAAACTTTCCAATGTTTCTACCATCTTGTGCCCTCGGTTTTAAGCAATTCATCGCAGTGATTTCTTTTAAAGGTTCTCGCTCTCCCACCCAGCGTAACAAGCTGGGATTCCGGGATATAGTTTTATGATGCCCATTCTTGGCTTAGGCTCATGAAGCTTTCAGTTCGGCATCATTTGTCGAGTTTCATGATAAGCGCCTTTGCTGTACAATTGTGCTGGAAACATGATGAGAAATTTTTTATTCCAAAAGTTCTACATTTATTTGTAACGTATTTTTTCAGAAAATGCATATAGCACGCATTTTTAAAACAAATTATTAATTTTCTTATCACTGTTTTTATCCCTCCTAAGAAAGCGAAACGGTTACAAAAAATATTATTATTGATGAAAATACTGCGAAATCCGAATAAAGGGAATTTTCTAGAAAATGCTAATATAATTGCTTTTTACTACGCATTTTAAAACAAATTATTAATTTTCTTACGTAACTTTTTTCTTTTTTTTCCCTCGCGGTTTTCAATCGTTATTATCCGTTAAGCAAACAGTTTTAAAATGGGCATGAATACAAAACAAGGTTATTTTTTAAAAAATATTCGAAACTGTTTTGCGCAATTCATTTAAATAAAAGAGTAATCGTATTTTTTTATAATGGCGAAATAATGAACCCTAAAGTGGGAAATCCTCACAGCTAATTTTCAATGGCTGAAAGGAATATAATGAAATTTAACAACTCTAGAACTATATTAAAAGCAATTTTTCAAATACTATAAGAAACACTACCTCCATTCAGGCAAAGAAGTCCATTAATTAATTAAATAAAGATTAAAAATAAAAATCTTAATCTTAATAAATTTAAAAAGCAATCTTAAAAAATGAAAAAAAAAAAATGAATGATTTTCGTTTCTTGAAAAAAGAAATTATCTTTGTTTCACAAGATTTCTAGAACAATTTCACATTATTTAATTATTAAACTAAAATTTAAAAGAAAATTAAAAATATTATGAAAGAAATTTAAAAAGAAAGAAATTTTTAAAAATTAACCAATAAGAAATGTTGAAAGTGACCAAGGAAGTGAAAGCTGTCAAGGGCACACAAAAATTGATCAAGGAAACGAAATATTCCGTTCTTGAAAACAATACCCATAATTTTATGAATAATAATTCCGTTTATTTGCAATTTTTATTGTTTACCGACCAAAATAGAACAAAATATATCATAATGTTAAACAAGGTTGCCATATTCTTCTGAAATGGTTATAATATCGTGCCACTTTTTATAAATCATTGCTGTTGTGGCGACTTAGTGAAATTTGAAGGACAAAATACGCTCCGACCATAAACCATCTACAAAGGAAAAAAATATATCATCATTGAAGTTTTGAGAACCTCGTGGAATGAAGTTGAAATTTCAGAAGGAGAAATTGATTAAAATAGCGAAGATGAACCGGAAAAAGAAAATTTTAACAGTTCCAACAATGAAAGTGTAATTCATTCATTTCTACAGTAAGAAGGGCATCTCAGAATTTTAAGAAAATAATGTTTTCGTAAAAAATATTTTTCTCTTAATAATTTAGCAAAAAAAAAATTGAAACAAAAAAAAGCAAGTTGAAAAGTTCTGGAAAATAATAAATCATCACCATGAGTAAAAACTACTGCTGTAAATACGACAATCTTTAGAACATTGGGAGCATTTTTTATTATGCAATAAAACGTTAATTCTATAATCGAGCATCCTTACATTTAAATGGAAACTATTTTAATATGGCCTATAGGTAGTGACATCTAAAAATACTAAGATGGAGCTTAGAGCTAAAGAATTTTTGTCATAAAATTATTAAAACAAAATCTTTAAAAGTTTATTAGGTTCAACACTTACAGTCTCCCCAATGATTAACAAAAATTATTCTTAATATGCAATATTTAATAATGTATAAAGCTTAGAAATAAAAGAAACCATTAGGGGTAACTGAGCCCCTAATGGTAAGGGGGTAAGGGGTTTAGAGGCAAAAATAAGCACTTGGGAAATAAATATCCTTTTATATCTGAAATACTATTGTAGCTGATAGCAAATGAAATACTATTGTAGCTGATGTAAACATCGAAGAGTTAATTTTGTGAAAAAATTACATTAATAGGTCTTATGCAACATTTATTCTATGAATGATCATATTGGGGTGCACACCACATTGGGGTGTGCCAACATTGTTACTTGGCAACTTATACAAGCCCATCGCATCAACTCTCAAGTCGCTTAGTAGTAATTTTCCGGGGGTAGTGTTCTACACCGCATGCAAATGCGAGGCAGTTTTTTGTAAAACTGTAATGCCCTCACTTCCTCGGACTTCTATTCATATGCATGAGTAGGATACAAGACCCACTAATGTATAATGAAATCCATTCACTACAGATCGGGGCTATTTTTGATACCATAAATAGGGATTCGAACCAAGTTCTCTACTTTCAAAAACTGGCGCTTTTACCACTGAGTAGCTCTGTATTAAAAAATCTGCTTGCAATGCAGGATAACAAAAAATTTTAGCTATTACTTTTGAAGCATTCGTATTTTTAATACCACTACAAAAATTAGCGGTTTCTCAACAGGACAACCTTCGGCATTGAATTGATTTGGCAACCTTGCCACCAAACCTTTGGTATTGTAATCTTTGGCAATCTTATCTGCTTCACTTTTCAATGAATTAGTATAATTTTTTAGGGATTTTCTTCACTTCTTCTGAAATAGCCTTTTTAAGCCCTCACATGGTTGATATTTTCTCTTGTTTAGTTCATTTTATAAATATCTCAAGAAAAAACAATCAAATGATGCAGCATCAGGACTTTTGACATCCACTGATAGAGGCTTTTATGAATTGCCCGTTCACCTCAATGAGAAATGTCAACGCATTTTTAGCAGTAAGCGAAAGTGTCAAATCTGATGAAAAATTCCTTCACCATTTGACACATTTTGACAAAGTTGTCTTTCCAAAAGGTTTTTTTTTAAATGTAGCATTATCATGTATATATTGATCTGGATGTATATATTGGATATTGTTCTGGCTAGAGGTCCGTGGCGTCTCCGAAAAATTGAAGCTATAAAATAAAAAGTAAGTCAGAGTGTAATTTATTATTTAAAACAGATTAATCTTCTTTCGTAGCACGAGAAACTGTCATTTCAAAAACTTTTATTTAAAATAAACGCTGATTTTCACGTGATTTTATTCATGTGCGTTTTAAAACTGGCATGAAATGTGTGTTGCTAAATGCTGTGAGGATAACTCAGAAATTTTGAGACAGTGGTAGACGACAAACGCAGGAAAAAATATTTGTTAAATTTGTAAATTTGAACTCGTTTATGGCCGCAGATGATAATTTGTGGCAACAATTGCAATTTAGCTGTCGTAGAATAGATTTTGGAAAAAAAAGGAAAAATGGAACTGACGCGAGAGCATTATCGCGTTATGATTTTAAAGCGGGGTTAAATCAAGAAGAATATCTTCAACCCTCTACAACTAGCATATGGAGACGAAGCTCCATTTCGTGCTACTGTATTTAGTGGGTTTACAGAATTTCGTAGAGGTCGGAGTTCTCTGCTGGATCAAGAACACACAGAAAGACCTTCATCAGTTGTAGTTCCAAAAATGTGTTGGCCATACGAAAAATGTTAGTCGATGATAATCGCTGCACTTACCAAATGATACAGAAGAAACTTAACATTGCATCCGCAGCTATGCATAGAATTATTCATGAACTGCATATGAAAAAGTGTAGTTTGTCGTTGAGTCCCCCCATAATTTAACAGAACACCAAAAAATGGAGCGTGTCAGAATATGCAAAGAAACCATAAAATTACTTAACGATGGTGGACACCGCTTTATTTCTAAAATCATAACTGGTGATGAAATTTACATATCGTTTTTTGAAGTTCCAACGCAACAAGAAAGTCTTCGAAGATGACCCCAAACCAACAATAGTGAAAAGACAACGAGCAATGAAAAAAAAGTAATATATGCCGTTTTCTTCAGAAGTACGGATTGATCAAAGCCATCAAGCTGGAATGGACAGAAGACAATCCCAGCTAACTGGTACACCACTAAGTGTCTTCCAGAAGTTCTTCAAGAAGTGAATGTAAGGGACTCATGCTTCACCATGACAATACATCTTCTCATACGGCAAAATCGACAGTCGAATTTCTTAAACAAAAAACCCATCAAGGTGATAGAACATCCACCCTATTCCGATCTTGCTGTGGGACTTTGGCTTTTTAATCTCAAGAAAAATTTACGTGATCGCCATTTTCATACCGAAGATCAGATTGATGAGGCTATAGAAGCATATTTTTCATCAATTCCAAGAAATGGATGGCGTGAAGCATTTAACCTTTGGAAAAATCGTCTGCAAAAGTGCATTGATGTTGGAGGGGACTACTTTGAACACTCTTAAAAATTTGGTAAGTTAAACTTATACCATTTAGTCGTATCTGGAAAATTTCAGAGTGACCCTCGTATAACGATGGGCCCATATCAAGTCGCGTGCCCTATAGTTCATTTGGTATGGTTTTTAATTCAAAATATAAACAGATTAGTGTTTCAATATCATCAAAATAGTGTGTAAGAATTAGCTTATACTTTTAAAAGTTAATTTAACTCTCATTAACGAACTTCTCTGTCTGAATTGGGTAGTGCTTCTTGTACTATTTGGACAATTGCTTCTTCGTAAAGTTATTAAATTTTATTATATTCTTGATATTATTGAATTGGATAGTTCTTGTGGGGATTCTGTACTTTTAGATTTCCTATTTTGCCAAATTTCTTTTCAGCGCCAAATAGAATCACCAAACACACATTTTTGTAACCGCAGCGACCTATTTTGTTTGCTTAGGAGGAGATTCGGCGAAAACCGCAGGGGACAAAATAGTCAAATTAACAAGTGGAACCCTAAAGTGGTGAACTCTCATTCTTGTAGTATTCTAATTAATTGCCTCATAAATTTCTTGGGTTATTGAACATTGATATACTCTCATGTGTATTCGTCCAAAAGTGTGTTCACACATGATAAATTGAAATTCGTGAAAAGATTTCATTTTTTATTCTTTTTAGCTCCTGGTTGCACAAAACGAGATTAGGTGTTTCCATTATGTGTACCCATCCAGACCATAACATCTTTTGGAAGGGCTTTCTAATTTGAAGGAATTAAATGTTTTGACTTCTACTTATGTGTTGCACGTAAGATTTTTGTCTTGTATCTGAGAGAAAGCTTCAGGTCTCATCAGTTGCTTTTTACCATCTGTCCCTTCAAAGAAGCTTGTAGAGAAACCTTCTCCCTTGCATAGCTATACCACTAGGAGCTTTCGTGGATTTTTCTGTTCGGTGGTTTTTTATAGTTTATGACGTTGACTTGCATTTAAAGACATGATCATATTTGCCTGTGTTGGAAGATTCATCTTATAAGGGAGGCATCCTATTTTTGTTTTGCTTCTCTAACCTATCAATTTCTACTTGTTTTCTTCAATTCAAGTTTTGAATTCTTTATCCCACTGATGTGATTGAAAGATACCGATATTACTTTTTCTTTAAAGTGGATCACTCAATAAACTGTAGTTCTTAAAAAGTTTGAACTTGATCTGATAAATTTTTATCAAATTTCTTTAACGGCATGACTTGATTAAAATTAAAGTTACAAAAACTAACTGTCAATATGTTTGACTTTACAGCAATCTACTACTTAAAATGAAAAACAAATAAATTTATTGTGGTAGCTAACATCAAAAGTGATAAGATTTTTTTGTTGATTTGTAATTTTCATTTTTTTTTTAATTTAATATTTGCTCGTGTATCCAGCATTTGAGCTTTCTTGTTTATTGATAAATCTCTTTTGAATACATCATGAAATATTATGAAAGAAAAATATAATGTGTAGAGTCTAATTTATTACTTTTCGACCTTAACCTATAAACGATAATCAATGTTTTCAAAAAGAGGTGAACTCATTTTAAACTGGAGTGGACCACTTTATGCAAATTACTTTACTTGTAGAACGTACCACTTTAATTTCTACAAAATAGTTCTGTGACATTATTATTCATTGCCTTTTTCAGAATATCACGTTGAAACATTGTAAAATATTTTCTTTTGTGTCACAAAGATCAATTTTCACTGCAATTACTCGGTTGCGTGTTCTTATGTAATAAAATCAAGAAGCTCTTTTAATGCATGAAAAAGAAAAGGAAGTTCTTTTTATTTCTTAAATCACTTATTTTTTTTTATTTACTAAATTCAAATTATAAATAAGGATATGTTTGCTTTTGTTGAACATCGGTAAGTCTCATTTCCACTGATGTATGCCAGGAACAACCCACCGATGGGAAGAACTTTTAAGAGGAACTGCCTTGCATTTGTTTATCGTATGAATAAAGATACTTCCCAGGCAGTCTGACTATCTATAGGAAACGCTTTACATAGGATGTCACAAATCATTTTCATGTCTCCTCATTTCTTAAAACAATAAATAATGGTTAACTGTTATATACAGATAATGGTTTAGCAGAAATTCAATCAATTAATTAATTGTTGATTACATTCTAAAATTGCTACGTCTACATTATTTCTTTCCTTCAAATAAAAGGCTCGAAAATAAATATTTAATTTTTACAACTACAAAAAAAAAGTAACACAAAACGATACATTTTGAACGCTATTGAAATAGTTAAGAGCATACAATTAAAAGAGCTTATTTTATACGAATGTAGCAGTATTTGTTTTGAAATTGGTGAATATAGATTTGAAAAAATTTCAGATTTCATTAATTTTGGATCAGAGTTCGACACAAATATGAGATTCAACCTGAAATTAAGTAAAGTATAGCTACTGCTTTTATGAACTATCGGAACGACTTCTTTTCGCCTTCGGGAAGGTCATCCATACGTATCGTTAACCACCACAAACCATAGAATAGTAATAAAACAGAGCGCGTCCCCCTTATTCTAAAGAAACAGAAAGTTGGGGCAGACATCTCTCATCCTTTTCGTACATCTCTCATCATTTTCCGTACACATAATTATTTAAAACATGTAAACCTGTTACGAAGCGATTCTGAAAATTCCGAGAAATGTCTGAAATTCTTCTCAAGCCATACACTTATTTAACTCCATATCTATGTAACCTTATACTACAGATATATAAATGCAAAGAATGTTATTTTGTTTATAATTGATAATTTTGATTTCGTATGAAATAAACTAAAACCTCACAAAAAATTAATATAAATCAGTATTGTTTTTTTTAACATTTTGGAGGAAAGATATTACACGATAAAATTTATAAATTTAATATAAATGGCAAATATTTAGAAAAATTAAATTTACATTTATTAACAGCTAAAAATATGAACCATTACTTTTGAAAATCGTTGCAGGATAGTAGACCTTTTTTTTTCTTCGCGCCAACAACATACAGTAGTAATGGGCGACAGTATTGTTGTTACCGAAATTCGCCAAAATATCATTGCACTACAAAATAAAAATCACGTGTGGTGTATGAGCAAGGGAAGATCCCCCCTTCCCAAACTGGCAATCACGATGAGCGCTCTATTTTTATAACTACTCTATGCCACCAACCTTTTTTATAGGTTTTATTCGGAAGACTTTCAAAGTTAATGGCCACTCGATTGAAACTCTTAGGATATTTTTGCCACTGATAGCAGTGTTTGCGGATCATTTTATTTAATCGCCCAGATGGTTTCTTCTAGCTAAGATGTGCTTGTACTCTTTTCTAAAATGACAAAAGTCTTTCTTTTTTTTTTTATGAGTCACACGACTTGCTGTAATTTTGCTTTTCCCTTGTGTCGTCTTGTTTTCCATTATCTGCATTGAATCCCCTTTCCAAAGCTAAGTCATTTTTAATTACAGATGGGCTGCTTAAATTTTGCACCTAGTGAAATCTTTTATTCTATCAAGAAAGACAAAACTGTATTGTACAAAAAAAATGATTTCAACTTGTGTTTGGGGGACCTTGAACCTGACCATGAAGAAAGACAAGAATGTTGGACGGGGAATTCAGGAAAATTGTATATGATGAAGACGGAGAAACATCGACCCAGTTCATGTTGTTATTGATCCCAGTCGCCTTCATTGAGTTGAATATTTTAACATTGAGACAAAAATCTTTTTGGCTGAAACAGTTGCTTCTAGGCGGGGGGGGGGTGTCCAGTATTACATTGAGTAAATGCTGTTAAGAAGGATTGTTTAGCCACTGAAACAAAAAGTTTGACTTCAGATAGAAATTCAAATTGAAAAAGCCACTCTGAGTTGTGACGGCGAAGGGATTTTCTAAAAGACGTGGAATGAGCAAACTGTTCAATGAATTTTAATTTCGAGAAATAACGAATGAAGAATCGAAGGATTTTTATAACATCATTAATCGTAAAATAACGAATGATGATGAAGTGATTTTTAACATCAGTCCAATTAAACAAGACAAGAAATTAAACCGGTGTCGAAAATGCCGTCGATCTAGAGCTTTTGATTTGTTTGCCACGTGAACTCTTTGTTTGACTGTAACCGTGCTTCTGTTTAAGAATATTTCTGGCTGGACAAGAACTTTCCGTGTTAGATGAGGTTTTTGTATCTGTATGTCTATTATTTTTGTGTGTCATGTCGTCATTCAATGAAAAAAAGTATTGCAAATTTTTGAATTAACTCTCTACTTCCGTCCTTTTGGATATCTCGTTCTTAATATTCCGTTGAACTGGAAAGGTAAGAGAAATTTTATATGAAATTTTTCTAGTTTAGCGGATTGTTTTGGTGAGGTAAAAACCGGTACAGGTAATTTAGATATACTCAAATGACAAAAAAAGGACATTTTTATGAGAGACACTGCTTTTACTATGATCCGTACCGCCAAACTTTTAAAAACTTTCATGCCATTGTCGTAAGCTAAAATCACCAGCTTCTTGAAAAGTATTTGTATCGTATAACTGTCTATTAAGTGGCAGAATTTTAAACTAAATGTGTAGAAGCATGTAAGAAAATTAATAATTTGTTTTTAAAATGCTTAGTAAAATGCGATTATATAGCATTTTCTAGAAAATCCTATATAATGCAGTATTAACATCAATAATTACTATTTCGGTTTCTGCAACAGTGATGTTGCTATGTAATTTGTTGGAAAGACGTTACAAATAAATATAGAACTTTTTGAAATAATAGTAAAAACATTTTTTAAAAAGAATTTATTTAATTATTGTTATTTAGAAGAGTTTTGGGAAATCATGCAGGTAAAAATATTCAAGTTTTTGTTATGTATGTTAATTTTTAGGAATAAGTTCACATTTTATTCACAAAAATGCTATATTTCTAATACATATTTCTAATCCATGCTATATTTCTAATCCTATTTTAAAAATAAAATACTTTCTGTAAGATCCTCTTCCATTGTTGATCTTTTGAAAAGCGTCATTGCTGAGAAAAGACTCTGAACTCTGACTTGGTTTGCTGGCAAAGTAGATGAGTAGTATATATGTGAAGGAAGCTGGCTCAATTTTGAGCTTGAGGGATTCTAGCTCACTTTTCAGCCTGATAAAAACTAGCTCAATTCTGAGCATAACCAATTCTAGCTCACATAATGCTTTCTGCGCGATGATTGCTGGACAGAGATCGTGGAAAGATTAAAAATCGTCTTTCTGTCTTTGCCACTGGTTGAATTATTGAAGAATATAATTGAATGACCTCTTCAATACTTAATTTTAAGATTCATTCTTGAAATTTTGAAAAAATGAAAATCATTTTTTTTTATGAAAGAGTCAAGTGTGGGATTTTTATACGGACTTTGACTCCTATCTTTGTTTAACCACCTTCCCCCTCCCCCTGTAACAAAATTGCTGTTCTGTCTGCTCAAATAATTGGGGTAGAGGAGAGGCAGAGCTGCTCTCAACTAAATGACCTCAGTATATGTTTATGCTGAGGAATTTCAATTTAACACAGCCACATGAAGGGAAAGCTGCTCCATTGTCCCAGTAAGATGCCCAATATTCCCAATACATTCACTCCATCGATCCTGTTCGATAGTTCTGTCACATGCAATTAACAAAAATAAAAACACGATGTGGAATGTAATAATTTCAAGCTTATTTTACCAGTCATCACACTCGAGGAGGGTCTCCACACAACTTCTCTCTTTACAGACACCTACACAACTGGCCTGCTTCGACTCGAGGTTTTTCTTAGTGCAATCGTAGATGGTGCTGCTTGCACAAACATATACCCCCGGGCCTTACAATGCTTACAAACTTTCAAGTATTTTAAAAAGTTAAACGTTACAGTTCTTATATAAAAATGCTGCATAAAATTCCACATTAAGCATCAAAACGAAAATAACACAAAAATGGAAAATAAAGTAAAGACAATAAGTACACTGCATTATAATAACTAAAAAAATCAAAAATGCTCATACATAGTTTTATCACCAAAAAATAATAATAAAATCAGATATTAATATTCATTATTAGGCAATATACATAATTTAGTTATGGGCCTTTTAAATTCTAAATATACAATAAAATCATTGGAAAAATGAATATATATGTTATGTATACATTGTACTAAATATAAACTAATTACAAACATAATACTATGAATATAAACAAAAGTACTCTAAAAGAAATTACTCTTGCATAGGCAAAACACACATTTTGGTCTCCTAAAAAAATTCCACTCCGGATTTTTACATTACGTGCATTCCATCCGTGAATTTCCATCACGTGCAGTTTTAACACATATTAATTTTAGGAAGTTAAGTATATTTAGCAGCAGGAAAGCATTATTTATATGAGTTACCAAAACTGTAAGAGTAAACTAATATATTAAAGTTAATAGTATTATTAAGTTTATGAATAGTATATTAAAATAATAATCATTGAAAAAAAGGAAGCAATTAAATCGAGATAATCCTTAGCGTTTACTCAAGGAAACTCGTGTACAGGCAAAGCAAAATGTTTTGAGGCAAAGCAAAAACGTTATTATAAAGTTTTGCAACTTTTTTATGTTATACCTATTGTTCGTTTATTACTGACTCGAATTGAAAACTAATATGCTCATATTTATAGCTTGATAAAATTAATATTAGTTTGTCGAAATTTCATGATTTCAGTGAAATGTGTACCAAAAATATGTAATTCCTTTGATAGGGAAAAATTTAGAATCAGCAGCACAAAAAAAAAAAATTATTAAAATTTGCTTTTTTTTTTTTTTTTTTATTGGGGAAAAATGGATTTGGAATCAGCAGCACAAATAACTTAAAATCAATTACTCACTTTGCACTACCCAGGGGCGCGTGTAACTTGAAGATAAGCCACGGACGCGGAGTAACAATGCCCCCGCAGCGCTCTACGATCCTATTAGACCGGGACCCTCGGTTTAAAGTGGATTCCGAACCACTACAAACATCCACGTCAACGCCGGGATTTGAAGCCGAACCTGTGGTACCGAGCGCTAGCCACTCTACCATCAGACCCCACCTCTGAAAGGATAACTACTGAATATCCTAAACAGTTCGCAAGAATTTTAACTTCCGAAAAGCTTTGATTTAACTATGTGATCAATGCCATTTATAGAACTTTGAGGAATGCTTATTTTTCTTATTTTGCAACAGTATGAACAACTACATAGCTTTAGTTTAGCAGAGCCTGGTCTTCGTCCAGTATCTGTAACTTCTAAACAAACTCATTGGAAAGCGTTGGATTTACAGACAATTTCATTTGCATTATTTTAAGACTTATTTCTTGCATTTTGTTGGATTTGCAAACTATTTCATTTTCCAAAAAAAAAAAAAAAAAAAATTATATTATGATTGCTCCGTGCATATTTTCTCATACTAACGGCATAAATTACTGTTTAACAGAGCGTGATCTTAGTCATTTATTTATAACTTCCACATTCTCTTGTATTGATTTGCAAACAGCTTCATCCATAAAACACAAAGTTGGTTTTGATATTTGATTGACCGGTGTATTATGTATGCATATTTTTTTGCTTGTCAGTATAACATCAAATTTTCTGAAATGAACAAAGCCTGGTATCTTTCTAAATTGTAAAATATGTCAGTGAACAATTTTTTTTGGATTTATATTCACATTTATTCAGAAGAAAATATAAAAAAATATTTTAGTTGAAAATTTAGTAAGCTTTTAAGTTCCAATCTTTCAGAAACTTTATAAAAGAAAACATTTAAAAAAAAATGTCGTGTCACGGATAAACGTCTAGAAAATGTTTTTTATGGTTAAAGAACAGAAAAAAATCAAAAAAGTAAATCTAAATGAAAGATTATTGGTAAAATGGCTGTATGTTGTAATATATATATACCTCAAGAATAATTATTCGGTTAAAAAAAAAGGAACAGAAAAAAAAAAAAAAAAAAATAGAATGAAATTATGTTGAAATATTATCATGTTATTTTCGAAATGATGTTCTTGGATTACGTATTTGCGGTATTTCTTCATAAATAAGTTAAAATATTTATTTCATGCTTTCGAAATGCACTGCACGCACAAGAGTCATTTACTGCGAATTATACTTAAAAGTTATTTGAACAACAATGGTCGATGAGAAAAAGTACATACATTATTGGAATGTTCTTTTGATATTTGTTTGTACAATGAAAGCAAAATTTAAAATTACCTTTTTTTTGCTAAATAACACGAGTAATTTTTTTTTATCAACAATTAATTATTTTTAAATATACGCAATGACTAAAAAGAGTTTTATGATTTGACAGATAAATAATAGGGAATTAACTTCTAAGAACTTTTATCCAAAGATTCTTAATAGTTGTATATGCAACCAGTTACAGTCATAGATCGGGGGTGGAATCTTCTTGTAAAATAAATGTATTTTTAATTAGTGGGTTTAATAAACCTACCCGAACACATATATGTATACCTTCTCTTCTTCATTGGCGCAACAGCCCCATGGCGGGCCAAGAGTGTCTGCCTACTGGCAGATTTCGAGACAGGAGATGTTTTCTTTTTACGTGGTGGGCTGACTGCCCCCACCCAACTCTCTACAGTTATATTAGACCGGTACCTACGGTTTAAAGTGGATTCCGAACCACTACAAACATCCCTGGTACAGCCGGGACTCGAACATGAAGCATATGGCCCCAAGCGACAGAGCGCTAGTCATCAGACACAGCGACCATCAGGTCCTTAATATATGTATACCACCATAATTCCTTCCTGATATGAAATAACTAATATTTTTTGTTCTAATGCAGCTAGCAAACACTTAGACAGTTCTTCGATGCTTTACGGCAATCGCTGCACCGACGTTACTCACTTAGCCCTAACCAGGAGGTGCGTGTAGCTGGAAGATAAACTACAAACCGGGATCTACGATTTAAAGTGGATTCCGAACCCCTACAAACATCCATGGCATCACCGGGACTCGAACCCGAAACCTGTGGTACCGAGCGCCAGAGCGCTAGGACATCAGGCCCCCAGAAATAACTAATATAATTTATTAAAAATAACTATAATTTAATTGTTTTTCAAATAATGGCTGTAATGCTTGCCACCACAGGTAAGCGTAGATCCAATTATATACAATCTAATCCATACTGGGACATGAGGGACATAATGATATATAACTCTTTAATAATATAACTCATTCTTTAATTACATAAATAGTATATTTATGTAATTAAAGAATGTACTTATTAGAATAATTATTTTCAAAAACTGAATACAAGTATCTGACCTATAGATGCATTTAATAAATCGATTTTGCTTCAAAAAGGAATTATTTAGGTTCAATTTTTGTTCTGCTTCCCAACATGCCAGTTTTATTTGAGCGGACAGAAATGTCTTTTAACGAAGGTACAATTTGAATGATACACACAGCAAAGTCAGATTTTCAAGGTCATTGCGTGTATAGCTTACACTATTTTTCCAATAGGGTTAAAAATTCCTTTTCTTTGTTTGTAGAACGCACATTTCCAAGCCTTTAAGCCTTATTGAAGAAATTGATTTCAGATACTAAAAAGAAAAAATTGTTTTGCTTTCTTGTTAGTATCGATCAGTCACGTAAAAAAATGTCATAAATAAGGATAGATTGCTAAAATATCCGATAAATAGTTGCTTATTTGCACGGACATAATAGTTGTGCCGTGGGGATAATAGTTCTTATTATATAATTTAATATGGGGAGAGATGCATTGTTTATTCCCTGAACACATTATATTTTTATTTCGTACATAACTCAAAATTAGCCAAAAAAAATTTCATTTAGTTCTTTTTTTATTAAATAAAAATTGTAATTTGTATAATAAAATTAATGCTTTATAACAATATCAGCATTTCATACTAATATTTTTTATAACAATTATGAAGGTTTTGGAATAAAATGAAAATTAATAATTTCAGAAAAATGTTAATAAGTCCAACATTTACAGCAGATTATTTCAATTCTCAATTTTTCTAAAATTGCATATAATTTAAGTATTTCTGGTTGGATTGATAAATGAAACTTTGATGTTAAATGTCGCATTAATATATTCACTATAATTGTTTTGATAAAACACTTATAGTTAATAAATGTATACAAGTAATTAATAACATTTTGTAATAAGTTTTATTTCTTTGTAATAAGTGTTAAGCATTGTTATTATTGAATTTATTAATTGTAGTTTTGAATTTAATTTTATACACTATATTTTTACACACTTTGCACGTATTTACTTTTATACACTGTATTTTTTTCGATTGTACTAGTATGTATTTAAATTTAGGAAGATGAATTACATAAAATTTATTTCATCTACAAAAATCTGATTGATTTTTGTCAATCTTTCATTTATCATGTTGAACATATTTGTACCACATAACTGAATATTTTCGGAACACCACGAGTTAACTTGAACAGATTATCCTGAATAAACTCGTATCTGATATTTGTATTTTTCAGAACACCACGAATTAACTTTACCGGATTATCCCGAGTATACTTGTATATGATGTTTGTACCTCGAGTTAATTCGTGAGAAAATAACTTTTTAATTCCAACTAGTGTTTGGGCTAGATACGTTGTATTATTCTGAGCTTAAGCCGTGACATCGTACGTCTGGCGACATTTCATCCTATCAAGATTTTGTGTTGTTCTGCATACATTTGACTCCTTCAATATTCAGAAGACGGGCATAGAGCTTCTTATTTTTTATTGCTTAAGAATGCTTGCATATTACACAACAAGTAAAAGTAAAGGCCTTATTAGTGAAGAAGTTCTGGCGATGACATGAATACCTGTGATTATAATCCGGATGGTTAAATTTTATAGTTGAATTCCTACAACGAACTGAATGAAAACCTATCGAACATAATTCTAACAATGCATATTTTTGAAGTTAAACTCTGTGAGGTTTGGTTTGTCGCTCTACGGTCATCTTGTGCAGACGAGGGCTAAACAGACCGGGACCTACAGTTTAAAGTGGATTCCGAATCACTACAAACTTTCATGCCACAGCCGGGACTCGAACCCTGTAGTACCGAGTGCCAGAACGCTAACCACTAGGCCATCAGGCCCCTTAATCTCTAAGAGATTCGCGACAGAAAGTTCGGCAACCTTTTATGTTATGGAAGTGAACAGAGCTACTTTTGTTTATTTTATGTGCATCTATGTACTCATGTCTCCACATCCTGTATGCATTGATAGAGTTAAGATCAAGCCAGTTTCATCAGAATAGTCATGGCTTCAACTCTCTGTAGTTTTCCATTGTTTGCTTTACTTTAAATTCCTTCAAGATAAATTTAATTCGAAACAACGGTCCCATTCGGATTTGAAACTGATTATGATAAAGATCTAAAGAACTCAAACCCCTTTCATCAAATTTAAGTCATGTCTCCAAGTATACAAATAAAATATTCGCCGCTGCTTTAAAACGAATTATTATTTATCTTTTACTAAACTATAAAACTAGGTATCCATCTAATTTATTGAATTAATAAAAAAAAATCATCTTTCAAGGGAATCTCATTTTCACAGACATTGGATATTATTACATATTACATATTGGGAATCTCATTTTCACAGGATTGTCTAAGCTATACTTATAGAAATTTATATTTCCCCCAATCAAAACATTTCAAACATCCTCAATTCATTCACTGCCCTATACTGTAGGAGCTACAGCACTTGGAGAAGAAGTGGCTCAGTTTCCCAATAATCTTGGAGGAGATTTCAATGCGGGTATTTCAATTCTTGTTCAAGAATAACCGAAAATTTCCTTTTACCACCATAGACACACACTACATGAGATTTAACCTCCACTCTGTGCAATTTTTAAACACACGTCTTTTTTTCTTTTTTTTTTTAAATTTTGTAAACAAATGTTTTGAATCGAAACTGCATATGAAGGGGAGTGGGGGGGGACTTCTACCATTATAGAAATATCGAAGTATATACATTTATATTTATTATATCAAATATATATATAAAATACACTCATGTCCATAAATTAAGAATAATTCAGAATCACACAGAAAATGAACTCTAAAATAAAAATTTCACCTGTCGAATTATCACACACATCTTGAAGAACAATATGCAAATTATAGGAAACCACCAGATGGCGCGGATAGTACGTCACAATGACGAGAGTGTAAGAGAGGGGTATATAAGGAATGGTGGCAAAGAAGTAAAATTGTTCACAAGCGCTTTAAAAGCCTTTCAGCGCAATAACCGCATAGCTATGGCACAAAGGAAGCATTTGGATGATTTTTTACGTGGTAGAATTATCGGACGACTGGAATGTGGACGTACCCAGCTGGAAGTATCCGAGGAACTTGGAATCGCCTAGAGTGTCATCTCCAGGCTTTGGCGACGATTCCAAGATGATGGTAATGTGAGTAGATGTTACAGCACAGGTCGCCCCCGAGTTACAACGCCGAATGAGGACCGGTATTTAGCAATTACTGCCAAAAGAAACAGACGGAGCACAGGTCAGACCTGTCTCGTTAGCTCTCTTCAGCTACCGATACGGCAGTTTCAAGGCAGACCGTGTACAGATGCTTAGTGTACATTGGTCTATATGCTCGT
This sequence comes from Caerostris extrusa, assembly GCA_021605095.1. Lineage (NCBI taxonomy): Eukaryota > Metazoa > Arthropoda > Arachnida > Araneae > Araneidae > Caerostris > Caerostris extrusa. Next base: position 25,564 of record BPLR01002770.1, read on the forward strand.
AGGCCTGTCAGATGTGTTCCACTTACCGCAACTCGCTGTCGCCTGCGATTAACCTGGAGAAGAGAGCATGCATTGAGGACACCGCAATAGTGGTCTTGTGTGATGTTTTCTGACGATTCAAAGTTTAGTTTGCAGTCTGATTCTCGCCGGACTTTCATATGGAGAGCGCCAGGTACCCGTTATCACCAAGAGAACACCATTGAACGACACCGTTACGGTGGTGCAGGATGGCTCGTTTGGGGAGAAATTATTCTTGGTTCCAGAACTGACCTGCATGTTCAGAGTGCAACGAGGACAGGCCACATCTATCGGGATGTCATTCTGGAACAACATGTACGTTTGTTTCGGGGCGCCATGGGTGCTGAATTTCTGTTTATGGATGACAACGCCCGTCCTCACCGTGCAAACACTGTAGACAAATGCCTTCAATTGGAGGATATCACCCATATGGATTGGCCAGCATACTCACCGGACTTGAATCCAATAGAGCATGTGTGGGATATGCTTGGCCGACGAATTGCAGCCCGTCAACCCCCTCCCACCTGTCAACCGGAACTTCGGAGGGCATTGCTTGATGAGTGGTGTAATATTCCCCAAGATCAGATTGATAATTTGATACTCAGCATGGCTGGGCGTTGTAAGGCCTGTATTGCATCGCCCGGGAGACATACTCCATATTAACCATCATACTAACCATGTTATACTGTTTTTGTAAATAGGTTCTTTTTTGAAATTTGCTCAGGGAGTAAAAATCGCAATTATGTCAAACATATAGCATCTTTTTTGCTCTTTACCTTTTGTTTAATAAATAGACTTTGCAAATAAGTCAAATTTGTTTTGCTTCTATCTCTTTCTTTGCCTGAACTTCATTATCCTTAATTTATGGACATGAGTGTAGTTGGGATGATATTGAGGTCATTGTGATATTTTCAGTGATAATGACAGTAAAGTACGTATCGTATGTTGGTATCAAAAGAGGAATCCGATTTCAAAAACTTATGAATAATAATTATAACAATGCAAATTTTCTATTTTAATAAAAAAAATCCGAAATAAAATTACCATTAAGTTGTATGATATGAAAGAAATTTTTTTAAATTTAAAATAATATTATTTCAGTGACGTCGCTTTTAATTGTGATTGATATTCCTTGTATTTCTGTTGCAGGATAATTATCTAGGAATTCAGATGGTGATATTTTTATAATAATGGGCACACAGGGAAATGCTTTTTGATATTTCTTCGGAGGTAAGTTACAGTTGTTATGATATTTTAAGCTATAATAAATAAAAATTAATACATTTATTATATTATATTATGAAAAACAAGAAAAAAAAAATTTTAAAGTCAATTCCTACTTTTTAAGTTGAAATTTTCCTCTTACATCTCGCGCCATCTATTGGTAGATACATGCAACTTAAATCTAAAAGAAACTAAAATTAATGAATTAAATTTAATGAATGAATTAATATTTGAAAAAAAACTGCATTAACATCAAGTGTCCTCCACTACAAGTTCAAAAAATGTATTTGAACTCGAGTGGATGAATAAAAAGTATTTTATGAATCATTGAAAATTTGAACAAGATATATAAAATATATAGAGAGAGTGTGAACTAATAGTAGGAATTGAAAAGTGAATAAATTATCATTGCTAAAAAAATTGTAAGTTCGATATAAGCCGGATTTTATCGTAATCCTCATCGTAAAATTGATAGGAAAATCAACACTATTAAACTTCGAAAAATTTGTTGTTTTATGTGCGTGTATCACTTCAGATATCAAAATGATTTGAGGGTCGCACAAACATAATAAACATGATAATTTGAGAATAATGATCGTATTTTTAGATTTTTCTACTTTCCAAGTTATGGAAATGCATTAAAACTTTAAAAAAAAAAAAAATGTCTTTTAAAATTTGTAATTTAGTTTTCCCAGCCGAGTAGGTAGAAGATTTTTTTTTTTTTTTTTTTCATTTCGCTATTTGAATCGAAAAAGTTAAAAAAAAAAAAAAAACAGATAAAACAAATTAGCTTTTAAAATAGCTTTTTTTTTTCTGTTTATCGATCCATTTATTTATTTATTTTACTATTTTAAGGTATGACCTCTCGTCTTTCGAAAAATAGGGGGTTTGAAAAATATTTCGTGATAGTGTTTTAAAATATTTTATGAAAGTCGTTTTTGGATGGATATGGATATTCTTTTTCGTACTAATTCGAAACTCGATATTCTTTTTCTCGTACTAAACAATTTTTTCGGATTACAAATTGCAGCATCAAACCGAAATTTATGAATAAATTTTACTATTTTTTTTTTTTTTTTTTTTTAAATTCTGTATTTCGAATGATTCCGGTTTCTAAAAATATTTAAAACACATAAAAGTAATATTAAAAATCTAATTTCGGATTATTTTCTGAAAAAAAAATATTATTTTACCATTCCTTTTATTGATAAAAGCGGAAAATTTCTTCCGAAATCGCATAATTTGCGGAGTATTATGGAGCTTTATAGAAATCATCATAAAGTAAATAATTTTTAATTTAGTAGTATTAGTATTATTTAGTAGTATTTGATTTAGTAGTTTTATTAATTTTGTAGTTTTTTAATAATAAATTTAATTTAATTTTTTTTTGTTGTTGTTGTTGTTCTGCAAAGCATCTGAATTTATCTGCTATTGCATATGGTTTAATTTTGATGAGAAACAATTGTTAAAATGTATTATTTATTAATGAAAAATATAACATATCTGGTGTTCATTTAGTTAGGTATCTGTAAAAAAAAAAAAGTATACGTTCGTGGAGATTTCTTTCTCTGTTTTCAGGTATCTAGCAGAGAAGAACTCGTAACAGATGAAGTTCCTTTGCTTGTCTTCCGCGTAATCGGATGCACCGTAGTTACACTGTTGGTTGGTTTTACTATAATCATTTACGTCACATCCGGGTGAGTCCTTGCATCGGATTTTTCATGAATTCATTACTTCGTTTATTTATTTCCTTAATTACTAATTCCTTTATTTATTTCCTCATTATTTTTTAGAAACGGTTTATGAATTAGCCTATTGGAGAGGGGGAAAAAACATAAATTCTGCTATTTAAAAGATAACAGAAATGATAACTGATTTTTCTTTCAATGTCCAATCATGACGTTCGCTAAGACTTGTTAGATATTCTTCAATGTGATGAATAACTTAGTGTGATGTGTCATGAATGAATGAATGCGTTAGAAAATGTACATTAAATTTTACATTGAAGCAGAAACGCGAAAAGCATTTTATGTCCAAATAGTAACTATCTGTGACTGCATCGCTTATTTAAAAAAAAAAAAAAAATTGTGGTACATCGAAGTTTTTTCTTCTATTGATGCATGCTTTGAACAGCTTTTTGATTGAATGATGGAATGATGCCTTCTAAGATTTTTTAGATGAAACTGCTCCGCATTTGTGCATCGCATGGGGAAAAAATACTTTAAACTTTCACCGGGCAGTCTGATTGTCGATGCGAGGAGTTTTTTACACAAACCGTCTTCTCGTTTTTGAAAGAAGATTTTGCAAGGGGGATTCTGGGATTGCCGTCAGATTTGAACCTGGGTTCTTTCTGCATACTAGCTAAGGCCACGAATCAGACTTAGAAACATTTATTTACTTTCGCGATAATACTTACCTAATTTGCCAATTACTTGAGGAGTTAAGTCATTTGATAAACTGAACCAATGGTTATGCTAAAATTTATTAATAATGCTGAAAGTCCATAAAGTTATATATATTTTTATTCCAGAATGTTTCATATTGATTGTTTGGCTCAAATCTGTTGTGAGACCTGCATATTTTCGGCGTACATGCTCATTCTCCTCACGACAACAGAATCATTTCGGATTAACGTGGTAAGTTTAACAACAGTTTTAAAAATACGAATAAAATGCCTTACATATTTATGTTGCTTTCATGTTAATTATAATTACATACGATTCTTGTTAAAGCCCCAGTTTAAGTAGCCACTCTTTTCGAAAGCAGGAATAAAGAGCAAAAATCAGCTCACATCAACTGTTATTGACATCGTTATAAATATACCTTTGCAGCTCAAGAACAAAGCACAATTAACTCTCATTCACTAAATTCATTTCCTGAAAGTAAACAGTCCACAAATTCTCGCCTTTTTATCAAATGTGGACATAGTTCTGTCCTTGGTAGAGATACGTAGCGTTTCCAAGAAAAATTAAAGTAGAAAATAAAAATAAGTAAGTTATTAATTAAAACAGATGAATCTCCTCGAATAACTTAGAAACTTTCATTTCAAAAACTTTTATCCAAAATGAAGCTTGATTTTCACTTGATTTTATTCATGTGTCTTTTAAAAACTGGCGTGAAATACGTGTTGCTAAATATAACGATAGACCCATATCAAGGTCATTTGCTCTCTAATTCATTTTGAATTATCTGGTTTTCAAAATATTAGCAGATTATTCTCAAAATAGTGCCTAAGGATTAGTTTATGTTTATAAAAATTAATTTAACCTTCCTCTAACAGGCTTCTCTGTGTGAATTCTTCTTCTTGTAGTGTTTGAACGGTTGATTCTTCATAATGTTCTAAAGTTATCGAGTATTGCTATATTCCCATAGCTATTGAATTTTGAAGTACTTCTTGTAGTAATTGAATAAATTCTTTAAGAAGTTTTACAGATATTAAATTGTGTTATATTCCTGTAGCTATTGAATTTGATAGCTATTCTGCAGTATTCTGGCCAATTGCCTCTTAATTTGGAAGGGGGGGGTAATGAACGATATATTTCCATATGCATTCGTTCAACAATATGTTCCCACATGACAAATTAATTCATGAGATTTCATTTTTATTAATAACAATTAAATCTACATTAATTTTTTATTTTCAATTGTTATTTTTATTATTTTTTTATATATTTACTTTAGCATATTCTAAATTCATTTTCTCATGTTACGTAATGATGCATAGTGACCACATATGTAGATATTATTTTTGTAAATTTTTTGTTTAGTAAATTACTGTTGATGTAAAACAATAAAATGCAGTTAAGTGAAAATTAAATAACTTTTTCCCTTTAATTTTTTTTTTTTTTTTATTTTGTACTAGCAATACCCTATTTATATTAACTAAATTGAAAAGATTCGTAAATATTTTTTAATAGATAACTTTGCTATAATTTTGTCATGCTATTAAATTGTAAAATTTGACATTTATATTATTTTTTTTTTCAATTACAGTCTTTACATATGTACTTTCATTGATTTTAAAAGCACGTTTTTTCTCTAAAATTATAATAAATAGATTGCTTTCCTTCAAATAAATTATTAGAAAATGATATTTAATCAGAAAAAAATGACAAAATGAGGAATACTATGTTTAGAAAGCAATTTTTTTTTTCAATTAACAAATGGAGATGTACAATTAATAGAGGTAATATACAACTCATTTAGATTTCAGTTGAATTGTCCGTATTTATTTATATTGCCTTTTATACAGTATTCCAATCTTATGACTGAAACGTATGTATAATAGTTTTCCGTGTACAATTTGTTTCTTTTCAGGGCATGTGCTTGTCTATAGCAATATTCCTTCATTTCTTCTTCGTCACCGCTTCGTTCTTCCTACTGCTGGAAGTCGTGTGCATATGTCAAGCGCGTATTTCTTGGTTTAAAAGATCGCACAACTGTCCGTGACAAACCTGCTTTTAATTGGTTGGAGTAAGATTTCTTCATTTTCATAACAAATCCTAATAAGATAAACACAAAAATTTATTAAAAATGAATCCTACAAGGTTCTTTAACTTTTCCTATAATTTTAATCATTTTCTTATTATTCATTTTATATCTTCATTTCTTTAGAAATTGTCCTGTGATCAAGCGCCAATTATTGGCAGTAGCTTTTTATGCCAAAATAAAAAATCTAAGTCTAAATTTATGACATGGGTTTATCTGTCCAAACCTCATTAAAGCTCACTTTATATATATAAAATGAACATTTCAGTGTTCATCTTATCATCCTCTTTAATTTAATCTTCATCCTTAAATATTCCTTTACTTGTTCATATTTTTATGAATTCTTAAAATTTTAGTAACTGCCAAACAGACTGTCGTTAGTCAACAATAGCAACACAATCAAAGTGTTTACTATGAAGATTGTAATGTCAGTACTACTGTGTCCAAAACATAAGATCAATTTTCAATTTAAAATTCAAGGGACTTATGGAATTTCAATTTTTTTTTCTATTTTAGGTTGCTGGCACTGTCCTTGACATCTGTGTGAAATGTGACTTCAAAATATTCATTAGTGTTTGAGTTACGCTTGGCTTTGTCAGACGCTAGATCTGATTCCGGCGATTTTTGAAATGTCTGCATTAAATAAGGAAAGAACTTGCACTGAATTTTTGTTAGCGGAAACGTATAGAATGTCGCAGAAGGCATTCGGTGAGTGTTCCTATATCGGAAATAAATGTTTACAAATGGTATAAATAGTTCAAAGAAGGCAGAGAACGCGTTGAAGACGAACAGCCCTCGGGTCGACCCTCCATCTCAAATGACGAAGCTCACGTCCAAAAATTTAAAGATTTGGTGCTTGCAAAACCGTCGATTTACAATTAGAGACCTTGCTGATATGTCGGAATTTCAAAAGGATCCATCAATTCCATTTTAAGCCTCAAACGCGTCAAATCTCGATTGGTACCGAAAACACTGAATGCGCCAACTCCCACTGCATTGATTCTTCTTGACTTTTTCGCTAAAAATGAAACCCATATGTTCCTCAACCACCGTATTCACACCGTGCGATTTCTGGCTGTTCCCTAAACTCAAAAGAACACTCCGTGGACACCATTTTGAGTCGATTGAAGAGATTCAACGTGAATCGCCACGCTCTTTGAAGGCCATTCCTGCCGACGACTTTTTAGCATGCATTGATGATTGAAAAAAAAGTTGGCTTAAGTGCAGTGTGTCCGTAGGGGATTACTTTGAAGGCAACGAAATAAATTTGGAAGAATAAATAAAGAATTTTTGAAAAAAATAATAATTAGTCTCACTTTTCGGGCACAGTAATATGCCCAATGTTTGGTCCCTCACTTACCGATGAATAAATAAAAATAGTATAATCGTATGCAGGGGATGCTCTCTATTCCCAAATAACAGTAACAGTTGATGAATTTAATTTGTTCCATAATAATAGTAGCAAAAGAAAATAAATATTGAACGTCATATTTTTTTCAAAAATGGATTAATTTAAACCATAAATTACAATATGTTTCTAATTTTTATTTTGTGTGTTCAAAATAAAAAAATTAGGTTGTTTTACGATGTCAGGTTGTTTTTATGAATGTGAATATAATCCTTAAGTCCATAAATTTTACACCAGGAAGAGCTTTTGACAAACAAAATTCTATGCTATCTTTTCTTATTCTTTTCTGTAAGAAATAAAGTAAAACTGAATTTCCTACAAAGGCGAATGATCTCAGATCAAATTGTCAGACATATGAAAACTACAATATTATTCTGACAAATCCTGCTTGTAATATAATATTTCTAAATCATTCTTTGAGTTTTGTTATTGTTGAACTTTGATGAATTCTCATTCTTTTAGTTGGTCCTGGAATATTGACAGGAATCTCTGCGATCATTTGGTCCAATAAATACACAACAAAAACAAAGTAAGTGCTAAAAATGAATAAAGCCATGTGAATCACAATGAAAATACAAAAAAAAATTCTTAGAAATTTATTTTATTTATATTTAGTTGTTGGTTGAACATCAGTCAAGCACCTTATTGGCCTTCTATGATACCAATAGTAGCATGTGCCGGCCTTCAATTCTTTCTTATACTGATCACTTTTTGTGCATCTGATGCCCCTGTTTCATTGTCAGAAAGCCAGTACAAAAGAGCAAAGTAAGACTCATCAGAAGTTAATAAAAATTAATTTGTATAAAAGGTTCGGTTGCTTAAATACCTTCACAAATTTATATTTGTAGATATAATATATATTTTTAGAATAAAATTGTATTTATCATTAATTAAATAATCACGATAAATGAATTTTTGGATGATTATTACTTTTTATTTAATATAGAAAAGTTATTAAAAAAAAAAAGCACTTTCGTTAAAATATTATGCAGCTACATATTTGACTACCAAATAATTATTGATTAAATGTCCATATAATTTAGCAATCGAAATGTATGGTTTGAATGTTAATAATTTCAGCTAATAGATGGCGCCACACTAAGTTTCAAATGGCTATAATTTTCTTGTATTACGTTAACTCCGTGTTACTTTTAATGTAATCTCTAATTTGAATATTTCTACAATCATAAAATCACCAAATGTTACATAAATTAAATACTACAGACATTTTATAAGCACACCAAATTCTTTTAATTCATGAACAAAAAGGATTTTAAAAATCAATTATAAATATATGAAACTTTACTACTGAATAATAGTGCCATCTATTGTTGAAAAACAACATTTTTTTAGAAAATTTTAATTAAAATTTTTTAACTATATAATAAAAGTTTTATATTTTTTTATATTTAGTTTTCATTTTTAAGTAACCTAAATTAAATTATGCAAAAATATAAACTTTAATCAGATAATAGCTAAACTTATTTAATTGCTAAAACATATTTCGAAAAATAATTCTGTCTCTTTCTCCATAATATTACTGTATACATTCTAAATGGATACTCTCAGCTGCACTGGAATCTTGTCATGTGAGATTAAGTCAGAATTTGGGTACAACATATGTCTTACTATTTGCAAAAATTGAAGCATCATATATCACAGCTGCAAATTCATAATTCCTCAAATATGCTTACCAATTAAATTGAGTACCACTGGGTCATATTACGAACAAGTAAGGGATTTTATACCCAAATTTATCAACATTTATAGTTACGTTGTAATAAAGTGCAGACATAATGGTAATTATTTTTATATCTTTTAGATGCATTATTATTATTTACATAATTTTGCCCAATAAATTAATGTGTTCAATAATTCTCAGACTTGTATAATTGAAATACAAAAAATTAATGCATATTCGTCATATTTAAAAATAATAAGTTTAAATGTTACTTGTTAGCAAAACACATTTATTGAAGCGTATGTAATTAATTGAATTTTTTTTTCAATTTCATTTTAGTTTTAAAAACTATGTATACAGGTTATATATGCGAATCGCAAAAACTAATCTTCCCTTGTACATGCCTTTTTTAATATACCTTGTTTAATATTATCAGGTGCATTAAATCTCCTAAAATAATTTTCATTTAATATTTTACTAAGGCTCTAGGTCAACTCATAATTGAAAACAGGAAATCTGCTGTCAATGAAAACACAATTGATTTCAAGAATAAATATTCGAGCATGCAAATTTTTGATATTCATAATAATTTTTTACAGTGGCATGAAATGTCCAAATCGAATAACTTTCACATAAATGCTTTACTAATCTAGTAAATGCATTACAAAAAGGTGTAATAATTTCATAAATGCATTACCGTATTTAATAATCACACACACATAAACCACCAGAAAGAATAAAATTTAAAAAATTTTCATTATCAAATTTTATTTATTTTAATTACCCTTGGAACCTTTGCATTTTTTCGGCAAGCATACAGCATACTTCTTTCTGAACTTTATAAATACTATTTTTTTGTGTATATATATATATGTGTGTGTGTGTGTGTGTGTGTAAAAAAATTTACAGCATTTTTATACTTGATATTTATTTATATTTTTCATCTTTGGAAAGCTACCAATCAATTTTGGACAAAAAGGAAATTTAAGTTTTTAAACAAGTCATTATTCTGATATTAAATTGAAATTGACAGCTGTTTCAATATATGTTTTTAGATTACGTAAAGCATTTAGTTAAAATAAAACTTCAAAAAAAAAAAACTATTGAGTATTTATTAAATAATTTTTCTGGTTAATAAGAAAATCTGAAAATTATTTTTCTTAAAAAACAATTCACTTTTTGAAATAAAAATTAGTAGCACTTTTGTAGTATATTATTATTATTAGTAATATTATTAAAAATTATTAGTAATATTGACTTTTTGAATAAAAAAAGTATTGAATCCCTAATTTTTTTTTTTTTTAAGATATACAAAAATATATATACTTTATTACTGAATTATGACTCATGAAGCTTATTGTGTAAATGAATACAGTTGCGATTCAAAATTTTTGGTAACTGAGTTTTATAGTATAATCTTGTTTTTAAAACTGCAGGTCTTACCGCACCACCAGATGGGCCGTGATCGTGGTGACATTTCTTCTGGTCATGTCGTGGTTCTTCGGCGTGAAGGCCTACCACACGGGCAGGGAGACCTTCTACGGAGCTTTCACGGTCTCCAGCATTGTTCTTGGAGTTTGCATCTTCATCCTCAGGATATCGACAGACGACGAGGTGAGGCTCCTCGCAATTTTCAACTCGAATAGTTTTAGTTGGGGCCTGAATGGCCGAGTGTCTAGGGCTCTGGCGCTCGGTGTCACAAGCAGGGCCGGACTTAGATGAAAAGAGGCCCTAGGCTATTCCACTTATGAGGCCCTCCCATTTTTAAGTTTGTTTATTAATCATATGTGTAGAATTTCTCCTTATTTTCGATTCAGTGTTTACTGTTTTTAGAATAGTGTCATTATAACTTTGCTAGCAATTTGAATGTAGGGCCCTCTTGATCTTGAGGACCTAGGCTGAAGCCTAGTTAGCCTATAGGAAAATCCGGCCCTGACCACAGGTTTAGTGTTCGAGTCCCGGTGGTGCATGGATGTTTGTAGTGGTTCGGAATCACTTTAAGCCGTAAGTCCCGGTCTCCTATGGCTGTAAGAGCGTTACGGAGCAGAAGTCACACTTCTACCTACGGGTACTCCATCACACAACAGAAGCTGCATTCCTCTTCCCTCCTTCCATGAGGGATACGACAACAACGACAGTTTCAGTTAGAATCTTCGACGCTTGATTGATTCAATTCAAGTGAAGGATGCGTTCAAAATCAGATACGATCCGGCGTTGTTTTTCAACAGAAGATAAAATATTTATGGCTTTCATAGACATTTAAAAAACATTAAAATTTTTAAACACTACAAGTAAATCTTTTGAAATCAAAGAAATAAGTTTGTTAAACGCATGCTATAAATAATAATGATCTGATAGCAAATTTCGATATTTCTTTCCTGCAGACGAATATGAAAGCCATGAATTTAGAATATAAATCTCAACCACGAGTGTAGAACGTCTAATAATGATTAAAAATAAATAAATAAACAACCGACGCAAGCGATAACGCCATCAGAAGCGAAGTATAAAAATGGTACCTAAAGAGTACAAAAAAAAAAAAGTGTGACATCCAATTTCATTTTTAATACATTTCAATAACAAAAATACGAGCTTTATCTGGTGGGTTGAAATATTGGTGGTAATATAAAAAAATAAGGTTTTATTTAATAAAAAAAGATTAATAAGAATTTTTTCATCATTTTTGGCTACGAAACACATTAAAAATAATAATAATAATAAATATTACATTCAAAGAAATAATTGAAATTATATATATTAGATTTTCAAGTTTTGGAAACTATAGTTTTTCAAGCAATCAAACTAATATCTTTCTTTATGTATAGACAGATACTTTTGGGAACTCATGTTGTGCTTACTTAAGCAGCGAATAATCCGCAGATGGCAGATAATATTAAATGTTTTTCGAGAGGACTTTCAAGGTTAATTTTTCCCATTTTCATGTCGTATGAGCTTGATTGCTCAACTCATGAGCAACTAATTTCCAATAGACCTCGGGCTCTGATCTGATTAGTAACATGAGTTGGTCAATTTCAAAAACCAAAATAATCAATGGCGATTTTTATGTATGTATGAAAGTGTCTTCAATGACATAAAATTGCCAGTTGGAAGATTTCCGGATTTTTTCCACTAAAAAAAATTCGCGGGTAGGCTTCAAGCTATACGCACCTCCTGGGTAGTGCTAAGTGAGTACAACTGTGCAGCGCTTACCTTAAGGCATCCAAGACCAATCCCGTCTAAGTGTTTTACCAGCTGCAATAAAAAAAAAAAAAAAAAAAAAAAAAAAAAAAAAAAAAAAAAAAAAATTCTTGTGTCGATAACTTAATACAGACGCAAGAGGCTCGCGTAAGATATGACATCGGCCATTGTGTTTTCTTTCCCTGAAAGCTATGATTGCACATCATAAATGAGTCCTGATTCTTCCTGCATGCTGGTTGTGAGCTCTGTCACTTAGTCAGACAATTTATATCTTTGAATGAGAAATTTAAACATATGAGTGCTCGTAGGCACACACACACACATATATATGTAGGACAAAAAATTATATAAAAATACAAACAAATTTTAAAATAATTTTAAAGAGAATGGACAAACAGTTTAGAAAACAATATCCATGTCAATGACTGCAAACATCCTCTTGCAATAAATGTTTTTTAGAAACAACGAGATACGATGGCGATTATGGCAATGTGCTATTCATTTCACATCGATAATCGGGTTACTTGGTATGAATTTTCTAAAGTTTTTTTCATACGACATGCAAATGAGTATCAGTTTCTTCTCAAAGGCTTTCCAAAAGGCAATAAAAAAGCGTAGATTCCACTATGTAAAGTTTATGTACTACATGTTAACCTTCTTTTTATATATATATATATATATATATATATATATATATAAATTCTAACCTGACATAATCCTTTCTTTTCAGTACAATTTAGCAAATATAATGATTTCTGATGTTTATCGTGCTTGCTATAAGATCATATGTAAATAAACATAAAATTTGTTGAAATAAACGCGTATATTATTGAGTGCACTCAATATTGTGAATTATACATAAAGAAATTAATTATAATCCCATTTTAATATATTAATTAAATATAATTAAAAACACCATTATAATATTTAGTCCAAGCAATTTTATAATAAATTAAAGACCGCCCCAATTCTGATTTAAAAGAAAAAATTATTCCATTAGCTTTTGCAAAAGCCAATGATTAATTTATTTTTAAAAAGCTATAAAATAGGCTCATTATGTATGTCACTTTTAAATTTTTATTTTTTAATATTATTATGTAGTCAAATTATTTTCGTTTCAGAAAATATAGAAATAAATTTGATAGAATATTAAAATATATTAATTAAAAGGTGTAATAAATGTTTTTAAAATGAGAAACTCTAGTTAAATGCATAAAAATTCAATTACAAAGATAATTTTAATCGAACGAATTAAATAATTTCTTTGTTAAGTTCCCGCTTTCCTAACTGGTATGCCAAACATCATCGTTATCTGGTTTGCTTGAAAACAGATCTATAATCACTTTTTTTTTTTTAAATTTGAATTGGGTCTCTTATTGATATTTTCTTGAATATGTCGTAAACTTTCAATAAAATATAAAAAAATTATAGGTTATGGGTTGACGACAGTAGAAAATTTTTAGTATGTTATAATTATTTTTTTCATGACGGTATTTAATATTTAATATTTTTTTTTAAATATTCCTAAAAGTTTGACTAAAGCTATGCTTTTAATTTTGGGAAAAAAAAACGGCTTTGACTGGTGCAAAAATTTAACGCACATATTTATTAGAACGCGATTCATTTAACATTGAAAAATTCATTTAACAATTTTTTGAAATTTTATATCTTCAAAACTTTTAATAAGATATTACAAAAACGATTATCATATACTTATTTCATCATGCCGAGACGATTGCATTAAAAATCTCGTAGTGAAAAAATTTCGAGTTAACTATTTATTAATCATGTTAATTAAAATTGTTAATCAACTGCGTTGCACCATAAGTTAATTCCCTTCAAACATTTTCCAACGATACCCCTTATGTGAAGATCTAAAGATAATTACAAATGTTATTAAGGATGAAATTTTTTTTTTCTAGCCGACTGTGCATGCATAATTTGTCTCTGATATACAAAAAAGTTGACATTGCTCTCCCAATGTTAATACTAGGCAAAATTATTATAACTATATCACTCCATAATGATCTTAGCTTGTCATTTTCTTTTTTATTTTTCATTAATGATTATTTTAAACGCGTATCAAGTAATAATCATTTTTTATTTCTCCTACAAATAATGCGGCATGCATTATTTAACGAAATTTAAAAATAATAATAATAGTCATAATACATTCTAATTTTTTTTTTTTTTTTTTTTCATCGTTTTAATAATAATAATACTCATCGTACAAATTTTTCTAATACATTTTTTTAAAAAATAGTGATTTTTTCCCAAGATTTATTCAATACCGGTCTTTTTCTCTATGGGTCATATTTCAAAAGAGCTGGTTCCTTTATAAATTCTGAATGGCAAGAATGGTTAAATCTCATGCGTGCAATAGCAGACACTGTCTTTTGTGTTCACAACGCATGCGCAAACGTAACTTCCAGTATTTGTGAGAGTACAGAAGGAACTCTGGCGCTCGTGCCACAGGTTTCGGGTTCGAATCCCGGCGGTACCCTGGATGTTTGTAGTGGTTCAGAATCCACTTGAAGCCGTAGGTCCCGGTCTCATATGACCGTAGAGCGTCACAGAGCCCAATCAGTCTTCTCCCCACATCATTCCCAAACTGTAAAGGGACAAATCAGCTCCAGGTACAGTTTGTTTGTTTGTGACTAATCCTCAGTGTCCTGCAGTGCGGGACGGACATGTCATGAGTGATCTAGCACCCCTCTCTAGCACTAGATTGTGATGGAGCACCCGTAGGTAGAAGTCTGACTTTTGCTTCGTGACGCTCTTGCAGACATGTGAGACCGGGACCTACGGCTTTAAGTCGATTCCGAACCACTACAAACATCCATGGCACCGCCGGTTCGAACCCGAAACCTGTGCTACCCAGCGCCAGAGCGTTAGCCACTCGACCATTCAGACCCCTAGGTACTGTGATGGGGTGTGGTGTTGTAGTAGTAAAACAGAATGAAGGGTACTTTTTTCTCTTCGTATTCTAGTTGTATGGGGCTTAAATGGGCGAGTGGCTGGCGGTCGGTACCACAGGTTTTCGAGTTCGAGTCCCGACGGTGCTATGGATGTTTGTAGTAGTTCGAAATCCACTTTTAAAACGTAGGTCCCGGTCCTAACAGGATCGTAGACCGTTGGGGGGCATTGTTACTCCGCGTCCGTATCTTCAAGTTACACGCGCCCCTTGGGCAATGCAAAAGTGAGTAACATCAGTGCAGCGTTTACCTTAAGGCATGCAAGACAGCTGTCTAAGTGTTTGCCAGCTGCATTAAGAAAAAAAATTACAATTGTATGCTTTTTCAGATGCGAGAAAAGATCACAGTCAACTTGCTGTGCTTCTTAGTGTCCAAAAAACAAGGTGACTTCGGGTAATAATAAAACTGTGGTGCCGCAGAAGAGCTATCCACAAGCCATCCTGGACTCCATGGCGAACGGAAAACTGGTGGAAAGACAGAATCGAAGTGTTGCATCACACAAATGAAGAATTCATTGGGAAGAAATGTGCAGAAATTGTGGCCATTCCATCTAGTATTCGTGCTATACTGATGTCGACCCAACGTAGACTGTTACTGAAACTACCTTGACGAACTAAGTACTTGAGAATTATCATGTTTTGTCTTTTCTTGTATACTATATATTTTCCTTTATTTTCATAACATGTATAATGCTGCATTATATAGAGCTTTTTCCAGTAACTGACGAATGCTGAAATTTATTTTCATTTACTATCCTCTCAGTTTTCTTTGGGAAGTCAGTACAAATTTTTAATCCGCTTGAACAAGAAATGTGAAATGCATAAATTATAGAAATATCAATAAAAGAGAAACTATTCGTTCCAAAAGTAAATTTTCGTTTATTTAATTAACTTAAATTATTTTATTTCTATTTTTTGCGTATATATAGATTTTATCATTTATTTTTTCAAAGGAACTTGAATATATATATATTGTTTAGTGATGGTCAAATTTAGCGCTCTGGCGCTCGATGCCACATGATTCGGGTTTGAGTCCGGCGGTGCCACGGAGGTTTTTAGTGGTTCGAAATCCACTCTAAGCTGTTGGTCCCGGTGTAATATGATTGTAGAGCTTTAGGCATAGGCTGATAACCCTACCCTGTAAAAAGGAAACATCTCTTGTCTCGAAATCTTCCAGTAGGCAAACGGCCTTAGCTCACCATGGGGCTGTTGCGCCAATGAAGAAAAAGGTATACATATATGTGTTCCGGATAGGTTTATTAAAAGGTTACTACTAAAAAGTCCACTAGTTAAAAGTACATTTATTTTATACAAAAAGATTGCAATCCTCATCTGTGACTATAACGGGTTGCATATATAGACTATTAAGAATCTTTGGATAAAAAGTTCTTAGAAGTTAATTCACTATTACTTATCTGTCAAATAGTCTATCGGAATCTGCCAGTAGGCAGATAGCCTTGGTCCATCATGGAACTGTTGAGCCATTGAAAAACGGTCAAATTAACGTTCTGTAGATCTAGTATTGCAAACGTTATACGTCGGCAGTATATCTATCTTTTAATTCTACTACTCTGCAATTAATATGTTCCTTTCTTTCTTATGTTTTCAATAATTTTGTATATAATTAAAAAAATAAAAGAAAAGAAAAGTTTAATATTTTTTATCCTTTCATTTTGTTTTAACAATTCAATTGGCAATGCACCAAAGCATTTATTTTCTTCACCAAACAAAGATAGAAGGAGTAGGTACTCCTTAAACGTACAATTACAAATTAAATTTTACAAACACAATGGATCCTTAGATATTATATTAAAAAGTCTGCTTACATTTTGAAAACCAAACCATTCAGGATGAAGTACAGAGAACAAGACTTGAGATGTGCAAATCTTAAGTTTTAGGACGCGCTCTATACGCAAATTTTAAAAACACACGCATTCATTAAAATCATGCAGCAAATGAGTGTTTATTTTACACTATTAAAGCAATGCACGATTATGTTTCAAATAATAACTTATTTTCATACCTATTCTCTTCCCAGACATTTTTTTTTAACATCCTGATGGAACTCATATCGGAATATTAAAATTACTGTAACTAAGACTAACTGAGCGAAAATAAAAGGGAACAGAAAAAAAAAAAAAAAGGTTTCTGTTTGTTAATGCCCAAAACTGTTGGGAAAAATCTGTTGGTGTAAAAATCTTTAATCCATGAGAGATATTCAGAGTTCCATACTATAAATGCACAATGTTATAGTCTGAATTCCAATAAGAAATAGAAACACTTGCCGTTGTGTTCATTTCCATTTTAAGTTGCTTTCTCAACTAAAATATAGACTTTTTCATCGCCATGAAGATCCGTGACTTCTAAGGAATAGTTAGTGTGTTCGAGCCTTCATGGAAGGCTGGTTTAGTGCATTTCAGTAACAAGTTTTTCAAAACACTCTAAAACCAGAAAGAGCTGTGATGATGAGAAGAAAAAATTAGAACTTATCCACTCCCAAATAACCATTCATTTTTTAAAAATTTGACTTATAAATTTTTTAAAAATTAAATTTCGAATATACATGTGTAATCATTGTCTAAAATATTCATAATTTAATTGATCTAACCAACTTTACGATTTTACATCATATATACATACCCTATATCGATTTGAAAATTCCAAAGTACTATATGGGAATGTGGCAGTGACCCTTGTAGTGAGCAAAATTGGGTTGGTAAATCAGAAAAATAAATGACTTATTACAATTTAGAAGAGTTTCTTAGAAAGTTTGAAGTTACAGAATCAACCGAAGGTTCAGTGAATAATCTTATAGAATATCTGTCAAGAAAATTAAAAGATTCCAAGAATCTTGCTCAAAATTTGACCCATTTCTAAGAACGAAGAATACCTGATTGAGGTCGGTATAGTACACATATTTTATTCATTTATTTATTGTTATTATTATTATTACTTGTTGATGACTTTTTTCAGTGAATTCAATTTAGAAGTATTTTTGAATCACAGCTGTGAGTGTCACGCATATGTAAATTAGGCAATAACTTTCTAAAAAGTTAGAACATTAATTCCACGAGAGAATTTTTTTTCAGAAGAATATTATGATTGAATGTTACCACGACTAATAAAGGAATGTTGAATGATTTATTATATTTAAACAAAATTACATTTTTATGAATAATAAAAAAATGTTAAGTATTCAGTACATCTTGGTTCATTAATTATTGTTGTTTCTGTTTTATTGTATTTGTATTTTATTGTTCACTAAAAAAAAAAAGTTATTATGCATCAATAATTCCAAAGTTTGAACCCTATAAGAAAATAAAAGAAAACATTTTTCCTCTCTGCCTGTGCATCGTTCTATCAAAATTGATTGATTCACAATTATGGAATTCGACTCATTGACTCTTTGAATGAAACAACAAGAAAAAAAGTACATACATTTATTTTTATATTTGGAATACCACTTAAAGGCCCCTTTTAAAAACCACTGTTCTACGCCATGTTTCGTGATTTTGCCACTGACTGCAATTTTGTATAGGGCAGGGGTCGACAATCCTTTGAGTCGGAAGAGTCAAAAATTACAATTTACAAAATTTCAAAGTTTTAAAGAGCCACAAAATTTTTTTTCTTGCCAAAAATAAATAGTACTCTCATAAATAGTTTTTTTTAAAAAAAAACTTTTAATCTATTTATTCATAAGAAAAAATATCTATTTATTCATATATAAGTAGTGTTTTTCACAACAAATTAGATAATATACATACGACATTATTAGATAATTACTTATTATTTAAGTAAAAAAATTAAAACAATTAAACAT
This sequence comes from Caerostris extrusa, assembly GCA_021605095.1. Classification (NCBI taxonomy): domain Eukaryota; kingdom Metazoa; phylum Arthropoda; class Arachnida; order Araneae; family Araneidae; genus Caerostris; species Caerostris extrusa. Next base: position 44,375 of record BPLR01002770.1, read on the forward strand.
TTACTTACAATCCCAACTTGTACTTCAATAACAAACAATTGAGCAAATAAATTCAATGGGAGCCATGGCTTTGCATGGTTATTCAAGTAGAAAATTTAAACTTTACTAAACAACGTAACTTGTACTTAAAATATAAAAAACAATAACATACATTTGAGCAAACAAATTCAATGGGAGCGTCGGCTTTGCATGGTTTTAGAAAGTTTGGATAAATTTGGCGCACAACTTGTCGTTTTAAGTTTCAAACACGACTCTAAATTTTCAATTTGTTAGCAGCATGAGTTCATGCAAGAGAAGGCTTGCTCACACGAATATGTCGATCCGAAGATAGTCAGCACTCCAAATGCCAACTTCTTCACCTCACTGTATCAATCTGGAAGACTATTCCATGCGTCGAATATAAGTGCCTCAATTCGCGGCATTTCTTTTAAAGCTGTCCACTTTTGTTGCGTTATGTACATACATTTCTGAACCTCCAACTCTTCCAACTTGCTTTTCAACTCTGTAAATTTTCCACTCCACAAAGCTTTACTTTTAAATCGATCAATTGCATTTCTAGAGATCCAGTATCAATTCCAAATGGCTCAATGTGGATTTCGTTACTATTTGTGTTGAGAGGATTTACTATGAATGCTAGAATTTTTTTTTATAACTGTGCTGAAGTACCTCGTGTCAACAGTTGCACTGCTTTTATCCCGATATTGCTTTAGAAATTGAAAATGAAATAATTTACCGCTCTGAACATCTTTTGCGAAAAGAATTAATTTTTCTTCAAAACGAACCAATTCTACCAAAACATAGGCTAGATTTCCGTTTCCTTGCAGTTTTAGATTCAGCTCATTTAATTTCGCTGTGATATCCATCATAAAGTAAAATTTTTGCAACCATCTGTCGTTTTCTAATTCAGGGTGATTAATGCCTTTTTCATTTAGGAATGCATTTATATCATTCAAGCACAAAGCAAAACGTTTCAACACCTTACCTTTGGAAATCCATCGCACTTTATTGTGAAGAAGGAGGTCGGAATACTGAGTCACCATTTCGTTTAAGAATTCTTTAAATTGACGATGGTAGAGTGCTTTTTTTTGACAAAATGCTGTTAACAATCCTGATGCATGGAGGAGGATCTTGGAGGGGTGCGGTGAAAAGCGAGTACAAGTGGCTGAGGGATAGTATCGGTGCCTAAGCCTCGTTAATCTATTCAGAATGATTTCTAAATGTTTTTTTTTTTTTGATAAAATAAATAATATTTGCGTATGGAACTAAAAAGCTTCACATCCAAAGAGCCGCATGTGGCTCGCGAGCCGCAGGTTGCCGACCCCTGGTATAGGATGATGATTGAATGGTCATGTGACAAAATTAGACCGATAGTACAGCTTACTAGATCATACATTTTTGTTTAGGAATGTAGGGCCAGAAGCGACGCGTTGACGAATGAACACACTTTCAAAAGAGTTTCTTGCAACAGCCAGGCACAATGTCCCAATTAATATCCGTCACGTGACGAGTTTCAAGTCCTCTGGCTAGCAACTCGAAACACCTGGCATTTTGCATTCTCGCTACTCTTTCGACGTTAGCAGGCTTCTAACGTCTATTTCTGATTATGTGGGAGTTCGTCATTTTGAGCATTCATTGTAAACATTGAATCAAAGAAGAACTTTTCCTTGAGGTTTTTCTTTTCATCTTTCATTTTGTGGGTTCCTGCCTCATCACGTTACATATAGTCCAACATCTTATACAGAAAATGCATGTTTTAGTAAGCTGTACTACCTCTCAAAGTTTGTCGCAGGACCATTGAATCACCCTGTATTATAAACCATGATTTAAACTCATGTGGGACATTTCATGTATGAAAAATTTTTAAATAAAGGATTAAACCTTTACATAAAAATTTGAAAATTATATTAAATTCTGTGAAATCCTTATCTCTTTTAAAGTATTCACATAATCTAATTTATGCAAAATTTTACTTTTTCGGCAGAATCTGTCTTGTCATTGTTTCCGATGGCGATACATCTTTTTAGAGATTACCTCGTTTCACGTTACTCCTTGCACGGTCTAGCAGTCACTCAGAATGATTTGGCATTGAACAGCTTTCGAGTAAACATCCATGAACTTGTAACGATACGACTTTGACCGTTGGAAGCTAACAAAAAAGAGAATTTTTATTTCTTATACTTTATTGATATCGCGATAAGACGCCAGCATTAAAACATATCCTACTATTTTAAAGATTTTCGAAACCAGTCAAGGTCAACATTTAAAAAAAAGGGATAAAATAAATTTTGAATTTCCAAAGCTTGATTTTCAGTTTCAAAGTAATCTGAAATTGATTTTGATTATGATAAAAATTTAATTCGTTTTCAAAGTTTTCCTTTCCTATCTTTACTAAAAATGAAAACTAATTCTGATTATGAAGAAAAAAATTATCTATAGTTTTGAAATATCGGTAATATATCAATATGTACAGCACAAAGGTGAAAATCATCAATTAGGATGATATTTGTGAAAGGTGGGATGATTTTTGACTTCGATTCATTTTTTATTTCATTTGCTTTCATCTTGTTATTAATGAAAACTAATTAAAATTACGATAAAAATTTGAAAATTTTAACAATAATGCCCATTGTCTGATTGTCTGCCCAACATTATTTCTTTCTCATAAGCATCTACAAAACTGCTTGTGAGAAAGAAATAATGTTGACACTTTTATAAGGAATGCATTTTACAATTTGTAATAAAGTCAACATTTACATTACGTTAGATAACTTTATCGTTGCAGTGATTTTAACACTAAATTTTAAATCCCCTCCTTCACTATATTTCTGTTTGATTAACTAAGCACACCATGACTAAGCATGGTATACTTAGTATACAATATATATTTATATATTTTTAATATCTTATCTAACGTATATAGATACATATATTAACTAAGTATAAAATTCAAAGAGATTGGAATGTCACTGTGATGGTGTGCAAAAATTTTCCTTTCTCTTCATAAAAATTCAGATACGTTTTCCTCAGTTCTCTTAATAAAATTCCTCTATTATTCTAGTATGCATTATGTACATTTAACAATGCATGAATATACATGTTTTAAACATAATTATTTTACTGCATTTTTATGAAAAGAATCGATCAGGTTTTACATTTTGTCACAGTGACACTAATTATTTCTATTAAATCTAGTACTTTGGTCTATCCTGTCAAACAAACGTATGTACAATAAAAGTATAGACTTTAAAATTTTAATTAACTTCATGCAAAAGTTTACTTTTTCTTCAAGAAACTTAAAAAAAAAAAAAAAGTCTTTCTTAAGTAAGAGTGGAAATGATTATGAATGAAATGCAATCAATAGCACTATAATAAATGAAATCACTTTATTGCAGTGTCTCCACTTTCAAGAAGATTTTTAAAATAGTTTTAAATGTATCTCTCTACTATTGAAGTCTTACATTTAAATTTTGCATGACGAAAATATATGTACTTACGAAGAAGTCATAATTGGAAGAAAATTATTTGTTTAGTGATTGTAATCCAATAATTAAAAAAAAAAAAAAAAATATTGTAAGAACGTACCATTTTTAAACATCCGTTTTTGATGAGAAAAAAAAATTGCTTGTCTGACATTAATATTCATAAAAAGTGGGGGAGAAAGTGAATTTTTTTTTTTTTTTTGCACTTACAAAAATTAATTACAAATAACCGCTTCGTTGCATTTATGTTGCTGTTAGTTTTCACTTAAAAACAGTTAATAGACACATTGCTGAAGGCACGCGATACGTACGTTAGAACTCTATCATTACCAAGAAGTTGGGCGAAAAAAAGCGCCTGTATTAGTAACTGTTGATGGGTGGTCTGCAATGCAAACAAGTACATACTCCAAAAAAACCGTTCATTTTCGACCGAGATGTATGTAAAAAAAAAAAATGAAGATTGGACACTTCAGTAACACAAATCCCTATTTCCCTGAAGACGATAAGGCATATGACAAGCTTTAAAATGGCTGCCAAGGGAACATTTATTTTTGTAAGTTCGGTGCCAAACCGTCCGTAACATTTCCCACAGCTCGCCAAATCCTGATGAATTGAAGGCGTCAGGTCGCCAAGGGTCACTGCTTCTTGATCCGCCAATAAGGTAGGAGAATACAATATGGACACAGGAATATCGGCTTCTTAGATGGAAATTGGGCGGTTGGTTCTTTATGTTAACACTAATCCAATTTTTGAGCATAAACAATATAACGTTCAGTAATTTTTGATTGAAATAAAAAGAATTACAAATGTAAAATAAGATATTAAAAATATTAGTTTATAAGCTTTTATATGTTGTTGTTATAATGCAGTTGGAATTACAGAGATAGTTAATCTTTATGTCATAAGCAAAAAGCTGCACCGCTGTTACTCATTGATGTCCAGGAGGCACGTGTGGCTTGAAAGTATGCTACGGACACGAATACTACTACCCCATAACGCTCTACGATTCTATTAGATAGGACCTATGGTTTAAAGTGGATTAGAAACCACTACAAACATCCATGTCATCGTCGGGATCCGAACCCTGTTGTACCAAGTGCCAGAGAGCTAGCCACTCTGACTATGTTAACAATGACTTTATATAACTTTAGCTAGACTTTTATAAAACTAATAAGAAAATAAAACACTTTCTGATACATAAATGAAGGCTATTATTGAAGGCAGGAAGGTGAAGTGCTTATAAAGATAATCGACAATGGTCAAATTTTTTTAAATAGTGTTTTTGGACATTTTCTCGGGTGTTATGCTAAGAGTTAAAATGCATTGACAAAAAAAGGAAAAAAAAAATAATAATACGCTTTTACAAAAGAGGAAAAGTGTTTGTTAAGTGTAAATAATTTGGTGTTAAATAAATTTAAACCTATATTAAAAATATAAAATTACGTACTTTCACACATTGTAGGTCGAGCACCGATTGTGTGAAAAACTGACAAGCAGCCAAATTGAACGGATTCCAACAGAGTGGCAAAACAGGGGTGAAAGATAATTTCCGAAAAGTTTTAATAACGATGAAAATAATTTTTATTTTTAATGAATACATTTTAAATCATACAATATCAGAAGAAAAAAATTAGATGAAAAAATTGCTATGTTAAACTTTTTTTGAAGAAAAGACTGCTGATGAAATATTTTAAATATTTATTATTAAAACTCTGTCGAGTAGTGGCTCTCTTCCTACTTTAAAAAAAAATCACCTTAAGTAAATGAAATTTAACAAAAAATATTATTGAAAAATTTTTAGTGAATATTAAATTTAATTACTACGAACAAACACGTTTTTGAGAAATTTATTAACATTAAAATCGTTATTGTCTTAATCCTGAATACTATATCAAGAATGTACAGCTGTAGAGGTTTTTTTTTTTTTTCTTTTATTTTTTCTGCTATCTATTCAAAAAATAAAATATTCGTAAAACCTACAGATAATTTTTTGCCTATACATCAGACAAAAAAATATTTCTTAAAAACATGTCACCTATTTCATTAATGGTTAAAATTTGATTTTTTTTTTTTTTTTTCTTTCAGTTAGAAATGAGATATTTGAAATTAATTATCATTACGTTTCAATAGTATTGAATAAGTAAGTGTGAGACTAGTAATGATAACCAGTAAATAATACCTGACTCGTGGTAAGGGGCTCTGTTAGTGAGTAAGAGGGTTGGGTTCAAATCCGTTGGCGCAAAATGGTACAGCGAGTAAAAGTTGGGAGAAAACCAGCAAAATGGGACAGCCAGTAAAATTTGTTTGGAAACCAATAAAATGTCACAACCAGTAAAATTTGTTTGGAAACCAATAAAATGTCAAAACCAGTAAAATCTGAAAGAAAATTAGCTAAATGAGATAGATAGTAAATGTGAACAGCTACTTAAAAATGCTCTCTTCATTGCCTTTCGAATAAATTTTTGTGTTATATAGAATTGAAATACAAAGCTCGTCGGTGTACAAAAAAAAAATAATAATATAACATCAAAATAATAAACAATTTATCCTTCGTATTATTTTTAATTTAAAAAAAAATTACCATTAAGAAAAATGTAATGCTTGTCTATTTTGTAGTATATAACAAAATTGTATTTGAGATTTTTATTCTTTTTCTCATGGTATACTAATACTTACGCAATATGACGCAATTTACAGAGATCTGAAATTTGACATTTATAAATAAAGATTTCTATGAAGTGATATCACCGATAACTGACTGATATCAGTAATTTAGTCTTTGATCACGTGGTTTTGGCAGACAGATTTAATCTTCACTCATTTTTTTTTTTAATGTTTTGTAATATCGCGATGAATATTTACTTTCATTTCATTGTATCTGTAAAATCACAAAAAAAAAGTTGTACTTTTTTACAGCTTTTGATATAATTACACGAACATTTGTTTAAATTGCAGTTGAATTTCAGTTGGAACACTTTCAAATAATTTGCTTAAAACAAATAATAAATAAAATTCTCATAAAGCATTTTAAAAATAGCTATAAGCAATTGTTCGAAATTTTTTTAATTCATATCATGCAACTCAGTGAATGCAATTTTCTGAATAATTGTCAGTAAGTTTAATTGAATTTATAATTAAAGACAACGCCCTGTTTTCTTTCAATTCTTGAGCAATATAAAAGAGTAAAGGAAAAATCTAAAGATTAATAAATTTTCTTTAAAAAATATGCAATTTACACATTGTGCCATTTTAATTAGATAAAATGTATCTGTAATTATAGAAGCAGTCGTATACATATTTTTTTATTTGTAATTAACGATTTAAATAAGAAGTACCATTTAATTTCATTTAAGAAAGTGTTAGTATCAAGTAGCTCAATATCTGCAGCTTATATTACCACAACTTGGCAAAGATTGTTCCACATTACCTTAATGTAAAACAATTTAAAACAAAATAATTGGCAAACATTTATTTTAATATAGTATCAGATCTTTTTATTAAATTGTCTTAATAATCATGTTACAATAGTATTCACCATAAACTTATTACAAGAACCTTGGAAAATATACTTCCAAATTGGAAAAGGTGTTAGATTAAACGAAAATAAATTTATTTTCCTTCGTACTAAGGATCGGTAAATGTGGCATTCGGAAGGTAAATGGCGTTGTTTTAGTCAGTCAATAACATAAACGTAAGGAACTGTTTCTCTGTTTTTCAATAATATGCATCATTACACGAATTCTGAGTTTACAGATATTCATCTGATGTAAGTAGCTGGTAAAGGAAATTAATGAGTACTTAAATATTTAAAAAAATATATTCGATGTTTTGCAAATTAGAAGATAAGAACTTTTATCAATACCAGGCTAGCCTGGTTGCAAGATCTACAATAAATTAACGTTAATCACCAATTTTATTTTATCTATGTTAATTTTCGTTGATTTATTTCTTCCTCTCACCCAAGAGTCTTAACTACAGGCTAATAAGTCACCCAGCCATGAGCAAATTTTATTCGCTATGATTTTGACATTGCCAAAAATAGCTTCTATTTTATAGTGCTCAAGAAATTAGCTATGATTATTGTTCCATGATGTATCGAAATGCGCAAATCTGTTTAATTCAACATATATTTATGTGCAAACCCTTTTAGACATGCATATTAAAAAGTTTATAAATGGAAGAAACTGTTCGTTACTCAGTTTTAGAAACTTCATTACTAAATTAAATACTGAAGTACTTTATAATTATTGCCAGCATTCAATTATTTTTAATATTACATTATAAGATAATCAACACTTTGGCGCTTGGTGCCACAAGTTTCGGGGGCGAGTCCCGGCTGTGCCATGGATGTTTGTAGTGGTTCGGAATCCACTTTAAACCGTAGGTTCCTATCTAATATGAATGTAGAGCGTTGGGAGTAGAGCTGACAACTAATAAAAGAAAACATCTCCTGTCTCGGAATTTACCAGTAGGCAGACGAACGTGGTCAAACATGGACTGTAGTGCCAGGGAGTTAGTTATTATAATATAACAGACAATATAATATAATAAAAATAAATTAGGAATTTAATGCAGGATAATATATATTTATAAATGTATTATATATATATATATATTGTTCAGTTCGCTCCAGGACAACATAGGTTTAAAATTAAAAAAAATAGTAACACATTGTGGCGAGAGATGGCGCTAGGAGCAACGATCCTCGTTGACTAATGACACCGAAAAAGGCAAGGAGACGAGCAAAATATTAATCTTGGGGGTGCTTTTTATCTGGCCGTAAATCATTCCGAAGTGCTCTAATCTTCTTCTTCCTGTGATGTAAATCGGGATTTATTAAAGAGCGACCGTGTTATCTCGAGATCGTGATTGGAATTAATAAGACCCGAATTATTATCACCTAGGGCTAGAAAAACCGCGAGATGAAATTAAATGATGTACACCATCAATTGGTGACGTACATTTATAATGTTGCCCTGCGAGAGACACCAGTCTCTCCTTTTCAAATGAACTTGTGTTTAATTTACGTACCTCTTGTTGTTTCATTGTCTGCTCTCCCAATTAGAAAATGAAATATTTTTTAAGATAAATGACGATGAGTAATAGAAACATGGTGTTTCGGAGATCGAATGCGAAAGATGGACAATTTATGGCTGCAGGTCGGAATCATCTCAAGTTGACTTTCTCGCGGCTTTCTTTTTTTTTTTTTTTTCTTAATCTTTAACTTCAATGCAGTGATAACTAATGGTCTTTTTTTGTGAAGGAATCTGACTTGCGTTGGTTTTCTTCTCAAAAAACATCTTCGTGATTTGATTTATCGCTCCATTTCGCATTTCATGGTCCTACCACGAAGGTTTGTTATTTGGCTTTCCAACTATTTCTAGAGATAATCGTTTATATTAATAATACTTTTTTTTTCTTAGATGTTTTCCTTAAGGCAAAATGTCTGTCAAAAATTGACCATGACAAATCTAAAATCATTTTAAGCAATGTATATTTCTCTAACTTTAATTAAGATTGAGTAAAGTTAAGCACAACAACATGCTCTCTTTTTAAAACTTTTTTTTTTTTATAACAAATTGATGAATTTAACTGACATTTTAACAAAAGAAAAAAAAAATGCAGTGGTTCTCAATTTGTGAAGTTAAACCTGTTAGAAATTATGAAGGTGATAATAAATCAGTACAGTATAAATTATAATACAATGGTTGTGGAGTTATGGAATGGTTCATAATCTGAGGAAATGGTGGTTCACAGTCTGAAGAGTTAATGGTGGTTCTCAATCTGTGGCGTTTTTCTCAATCTGTGTAGTTATGGAATGATTCACAGTCTGAAGAGTTAATGGTGGTTCTCAATCTGTGGCGTTTTTCTCAATCTGTGTAGTTATGGAATGGTTCACAGTCTGAAGAGTTAATGGTGGTTCTCAATCTGTGGCGTTTTTCTCAATCTGTGTAGTTATGGAATGGTTCACAGTCTGAAGAGTTAATGGTGGTTCTCAATCTGTGGCGTTTTTCTCAATCTGTGGTTTCTCAATCTGTTTTTTCTCAATCTGTGTAGTTATGGAATGGTTCACAGTCTGAAGAGTTAATGGTGGTTCTCAATCTGTGGAATTACATGTGTTGGAAATGGCGAATGTGGCAATAAATCCTTACCAAACAATTTATAATGCAGTGGTGCTAAATCTGTGTTAGAAATTTAATTGACATACCAACAAAAACAATGTGAAAACTAATATATTGAAAAACATTAATATTTTTTTTTAATTATTATGGAATAAAAAACTTTGAAATGACAAAAGTAATTTTATATAATTTGTCTTTCGTGTTTAAAAACATTTAGTAGAGCTACCGCAATTAAAATTCTTATTAGAAATTTTTCTAAAAAAAAAAAAATAATGCTAGATGAAGAGCTTCCAAATATGGAATAATTAATGAAAAATTATGGAAGAATTAAGTGAATTTTTTTTTAGTTATGATGAATATTATTAATTCAAAAGTCAGAATCCTGGTTAGTTGGTCATTTAGTTTTTTTTTTTTAAATTGTCGTTTCATATATTGCTTGTGTAAAACAGCATTAAAAATGCTGTAACAATTAATTAGAAAAATTCGAATATATTATTTTTCTTCTTTCAGAAACAGCTTGAGAACATTGCGTGAATACTGAAAAGTATCACTGTCATTTCTTTGGCGCACATTCTACAACAACGTTTGCGTACATACTTGCAGAATTTGCCTGAGAAGGATTAATTTGAGAAAATAAAGGCTGTAGAATAAGAAAACCTGCTTTTACAGTCTTTTGTAAATATGCAAATTCTTACTTTAATGCTTTTTTAAATATTTTTATATCTCTTTTAATTTATTTACCTTTTATAATGTTATGTTTACTTTTAAATTCACAATTTATTTGATGTTTTTAACATTTTGTCATTCATCTGTTTATTGCTTATGTAATTCTCAAAGTATTCATCTGTTTATTATTTATGTAATTCTCTATTCGAACAAAAAGATCTCTTGTAAATTTCAATTTTAAAAAAATACAATATTATATGGATCCATTTGTATATAAGGTAGGATTTTTCGAAATTTGATTCATATTTAATGTGCAATTCTATTGACAGCGATCATTGATGATTTCGGAGAAACTCCTGAAAACATGAATTGCAGCCTCCATGGTATTTTTTTAGCCAAACAGCTTCTTGAAATGCTGCAGGCTTCCTTCTCAATTATGTTTTGACATGTAATAGATGTCACCAATTATATTTCACAAAGTATTAGTCATAATTGGTACATTTATCAATCTTTTCTTTGTAGAAAGCTATTTCAAAATAGCATTAACAAGGACCTGAGTGTCCATGCAATATTATTAGGGGTCGATACAACATTAACACGGACCTGGAAACGAAGGGTCTTTTCTTCTATATAAAAAAAAAAATGAATAGTTTTAAACAAAAAAAAAAATCGTATTGAATTCTTCATATCAGGTTGGAATTTTTTTTTTTTTGTGAAAAAGATTGAATGGGAATAAAGATCTACTTAGAAAAGAATGTATTAATTGAACAATAATAAAAAAAAGGATTTTTGTTTAAAAATTTCAATTATATGATATATTTCATTTGAATTTTAAAATATCTGTTTAAACTCAATGAATATTTAAAATGATCAGTATCGAGGAATCCTGTATTGTCAAAAAGTTAGTAACTATTTTAATGATGCATTTTCATAATTCTTACTATCAAACGTCCCAAAATTGATTTATTTTCCCTCCTAAATAAATTTGTAATATTTTTATGATTACACGATTATTTTCGTGTTATTTCCGTTTATATTGATTTATTTTAAATGTTTACTCATTATTCGTTCATTTCGTTATGGTTATTCGTTCATTTGATTTATATCATAATATCTTTTTCTTTTTATTTATTATACTAAAAAAAAAAGATAGCAAAGTAAATGCGAGCACTTTTTTGCCGGAGATACAACCTGTGACAAATTTCGTACAATCCCATGCTCATCTTGTATTCTAATGGTAACGTGCTCAGAAAACTTGCAGGAAGGTTCGAGTTGGATCGACTGTTTGTCATGCCTTGCAGTTACTTCTTTCAGAAAAGAGGGCATTTGGTGATAATTGTGTCAATCAAGTGCAATGGCATTCAACTTTTCGTGGCATATTTTAATGAAACATGACGTATATTGGTGTACTGAAAAATTATACTTCTCATTAAAGTACTTTTTATTAAAACACTACAGTTATGTCTACCACTTTAGTAATACAGTTATTCTTATCAAACGCTAACACTATAGATTTACAGCTTCACAATAATTTTTCTTATCAAAGCAATATACAGTGAGCCCCAAAAGTTTTTTGAGTATACACCTCTAAAACTTAATTTTTAGACTTCTTCCAATTACAAATTAAATATTTATTTAAATAGATAAATTTTTTTTTTTATCTAGATACTTTAACCTCTGCTTTACCCATCCTATAATAACACAATTCTATAGTTAACTTATTTATTACGAAAAAGTTAAGCGATTCGAAGAAAAGATAGAAAACCATGCCACAAAATTGAGTATACACTTCTTATATTTGTAAATTATGCCACCACTTTTTTTTTAGTTTCAAATTTTCTTTAAAGAGTTTCAGGAGTAGCTGCTGTTATAACACGTACTATTGCACTTCAACGCTTTTAAATAGTATTTCTAAAAATTAGCTCATTAAAAATCGTAAAATGAGCTCTCGTCGAGAAACTACTGAATCTGAGCGTTTATTGGTTGAAAAATGGTCGAAAGAGGGCAAATCTCTTCGAGAAATCGCTTCGTTGATTGGTGTAACTCATGGTTGTGTCCAAAATACTACAGAAGTATAAAAAACTGGATCTGTGGCCAATATTCCTGGAAGAGGACGTAAAAAAAGAAATACTGAGTACTACGAAGCGAAGAGGAAGATCATTCACTCAGTAAAGAAAGATCCGAGGGTGAGTGCCTCTAAACTAGCTTTATCGATGTCCTCTACAATGGGGAAAAAGATCTCAGTTGCAACAATTCGACGTACCCTTCACCAATATGGGTTTCATGGCCGTACACCAATACAAAAGCCACTCATCAAGTATGTGAATAGACAAAAAGAATGATTTTCGCCAAAGAACATCGTTTAAAGCCTATTTCTTTCTGGAACACTGTAATATTTTCTGATGAAAGTAAGTTTAATCTTTACGGAAGCGATGGACGATTTAAAAATATGGAGAGAAGCTGGGAAAGCACTGGCACCTAAAAACACCATTAAGACAGTCAAGTTCGGAGGAGGATCTGTCCTCGTTTGGGATTGCATGTCGGCTGGAGGAGTTGAAGAGCTTGCTTTTATTGATGGTATTATCGACAAACATGTATATATTTGGGGATTTTAAATGATAACTTGAAAAAAAAAGTGCCAGTAAGTTGGGGCTTGGGTCAAGCTTCATATTCCAGCGGGACAACGACCCGAAGCATATAGCGAAGATTGTGCAGTTATACTTGCTGTACCATTGCAAGAAGCAATTACACACTCCAGCCCAGTCTCCAGACCTAAACATCATCGAAAATTTGTGGTCGCAATTAGAGAAAGCTGTACATGAGCACGAAATCACAAGCAAGGAAGTTCTCAAGAAGGTTCTGAGAAAGAATGGGCTAAAATTTCTGCTGAAACCACTAAAACACTAGTAGAATCTATGTCCGAAGATTACAAGCTGTAATTCAAGCAAAAAGGTTATGCAAAAAATATTAATTTGTACGTTAAAAGAAATTAATCAAGGTGTATACTTATTTTTTGTGGTGTTGTTTTTCCTCTCGTCTCAGATCTTTTATTTTTTTTTTTTCGTAAAAAAAAATAAATAAATGTAAAATTTTATAAGTATAGTACGGTAAAGCATACTAAAGTATATAAAAGGTAAAATTCAATCATCTTAAAGTAATATTTAATTTGTAATTGCAAAAAAGTCTCTAAGTTTCTAAGGTGTATACTCAATTTTTGTGGCCCATTGTAGTTCTATCTGCAACTTTTCTTTTCGCCACATATCACTCTCATTTCTAGGCCCACCATTTATAAAAGTGAGGGGACGGCCTCAGAAAACGAACAACCCACATATAGGGAGTACAGTGCATTGTTGAAGGACTTTTAGGAATAACTCCCTCGTATTTGCGCGCCTTATGGAAAAACATGCGGAAAAATACCACCAGCCACAATGACTGTCGATGCGAGATGCTTCACAGGCATTATCACAATAGTCGTCGAGTCCCATCGTTTATGAAAGAAGTGATTACAATACTTCTGCCGGTGGGATTCAATCCTCAACCTTCTCACATGCTAGGTGCGCATGTTACCAGTGGACCCACAAGTCGGACATACTATATATCTAATACAGTTCTGCTTATCAAAAATTAAGAACTGTAGCTTTATAAAACTATGGCCTCCCTATAGTTCTCCTCATCAAAAGCAAAGAACTGTAGCTTTATAGATCTATGGTTTCATTATATCAAAGTTCTATAGTTTCATATGCTACTATAGTTCTAATCAAAAGCAAAGAAACGTAAAGGTAATAGAATATATAAATAAAAAATTAAGGATACATTTTATTTCATCTTTCACTGCATTTTATCTATACGATACATACAAATATAGGACAATTATCTAAAATGCTATCTTCCATCAGTGGGTTGTTTGTAGTGTACAGAAATGAAACACGAGGTTGCATCAATATAAAAAAATCTTCCTCTTTTATTTATTTTCTTCAATTTTTCATTTTATTAACAATAGAAATTGAATGTAACAAGGAGGATACTTTAATTTTAGGATATGCCTTCCGAGACTTAGCTCGATAGATGAACTCTATCGGGATACAAATTTTGAGATTGACTCTCCAAGAAAAAAGTAAAATCGAAAAGCAATCACTGACTGCGGGAAGTTTTCTAATTCGAAGTTAGTAAATTCGACACACACATAAACCAGTTCTCCTAAAGTAGTCTTCCAAGAAGGATAACTCTTCTTCTCCAGTTAGAGAAGTGGTGAAGCGGGTTCTTATAACGCTTAACCCAACAACGATTCAACAAGTTTAATCAGTAAGTAATTAAATTTAGATATAAAAATACAGTAGCCACTCGATATACTGTACCCCGTTATGTTAGGTACTCTGTTGCATTGTTTATTAAGTCATAAATAATTCGATAAGATCCTGGACAAATAAATAAAAAGAATTACCAAAATGATAATACAATTGTCTCTAGATATATCGCGCCTCGTTATAAAGCTTTTCATGTATTTCCTGAGCGTTAGTCAGGAAAGAAATTACATTAACATTTAAAAAATCGTTTGTGTGTCATGATTTCTTGCCCTCCTACAGAAAATGATATAACGAGGACTACTGTAATAACAAAACAATTGGAAAATTACTTCTTTTTTTTTCTTCTCTACACTCGGCACTAGTATGCTGTAGTTAACCTGTAAAACCGCGTCTCCACTTGAATGCTTGAGTTTTGAGAGCCGCACACGAAAACTCTCCAAACCAGTTCATTTCAAGTTGGACGAAACACCCAAATGTCTGTGAGTGTTTGTAAGAATTTTTTACTCTGTTTGGGTTTTGTACACCCATCAAAGGATTTAAGACCTTCCGTAAGAAGATTAGAGGGTAGTGTAAAGGGGTTTGCTTTTTGAGAGCACACAGAAATGCTCGGGAAAAATTAATATTTGAGCAAACGCACAGAGAGAGAGATGTTTCTCTTAAAAGTTCTTCCGGAAAGCATTGCCCTTCCTTTCACTCTTCTAGAGGAGACAACGTTGACACACCGACTTTTTAAAAAAAAATTCTACTACTCAGCAAGTTATTGGATTCATGGGCCAAAAAGTGAAAATAAATCTTCAGACAAATTATAATTGTTATTTTAGTTATTCAATTTTTTTATATAATTTCTTCTGTATCATAAATTAATGCACTTATAAATTCAATTCTTCATTCCTACGAAAATAAAGCAATTGCTCCTTTTTTTGACATGCTAGTTGCATTTATTTATTGCAATAATAATTCATTAACGGTATTTATTTCTAAAGCAATAAATATTATTTATTACTGCAGCAATAAATACTGTTAATGAATACGCTGATCCATGCATTTTCATAAACATAATTGGTGAACATCAATGCATTCATTGCACATCCATTTATATTTAAACGCTAGTAACTAACGACACTGTTTCAGTTTAGAAAGCAAACTGGACTCTTTTCTCATTTTCATAAATTATGGCACATCATAGAATCATTTACATTTTCATTTTTTTCTCCCGTTGTGTAATAAGAAATTTAATTTACTCATTTGACACCGTGCACAAATTTATTGCTAACGCCCACTTGCAACTTGATTCTGTAAATTGGATGCGCCTTGGTTAAAAAATGAGATCTAATTCAATTTTTGTTCAACACTTATAAACTTGAACTGAATGGATAAAAAAAAAAATTAAGGAGTTACTAAGATATTTAATTAATTAACAAGAATACAGCATTAAATAAAATTTAAATAGTGTATAATCAGACTCATAAAAAAAAATCCATCCTCTTTTAAATATCTCTTGCAAATTGAACTTTTTCACAATGTGTTGTATTCATTTGAGAATTAAGCATTTAGAGCATGTTTTTTTTTATGTATTGTGACATGGAAATTTTAAATGAACACATTAAATTTGATTAATTAAATAAATTATTTCGCCTCGTTTGAGGCGTCTTGTAATAAACCAGTTTTCAGCAATCGCAGTCCGTTCCATTCGTGGCAGTGTACACCAGCTAGGACTTAAAAAAGCGCTGCTTTTGATTCTTCTTAGTATCAAAAAACTGTACAAACATGGTAGCGATTGTGGCAGAGTGCATGGAGTGTGGCATTCAGTTGACGCCATTTTATTTTCACTATTGATGACAATTACCTCAGAATGCTCAGAAAATTTTTCAGATTGTAAAAGGTTCAGAGAAAATAAACTTTTTAGTACTTTTTACTACATTATTTTACCGTGAAATACGGACAGAAAAATACGCGTTCAGGTGGTAAATGGTGCTGTTTAAATCAGTCGATAGTATCTTGCAGTGGCGTAAGGCAGTAATACTTAGGGTTACCCTAAGTGGCCTGAAGAACTGTGCGCACGTGAGTGCAATTTTTTTTTTAATGCGTCATTGTGTCTGGCTAAAAAATTTTGTAGCCAATTTACAATTTACAATCGTTTTATTTTTATAGAACGTATTTTTTTGTAAGCAACTTTTCTAAAAAGAGTACCAGCACGTCTTTTAAGTGAGTGCAAATATTATTCTTAAAATTGAAAAAAATATTTTTTTGTCATTGCAAGAACTACCGTTATATATGAAAATATATATATGTTGGATTTGTTGGTGTCGTAATCACCAGATAGCGACACGTTAATTAAGAAAGTTATTGTAGAACGTATTTTTGACAGAGCCTGTTTACAACGTGGGGTGTATAGAACTTTGAACTTTGACCCCATGGAGAAGGGAACTATGCAATGGTCCCCGTGGATGAGAGAAGAAAGCCCGCAGATGGGCGCGGAGGAGAAGACAGGGAGGCAGGGAAACTGCAACGGGCTGCGTCAAGCAGCGAGAGAAAATGACTGTTATGTAATAATTATTAATGTAAATATTGCTGTATACATATGAGCTCAATTAAATATGTGTTGTTGAGAGAAAACCAACGCTTCGTTGATGTGTTTGGAAATACACCCCTAGACACCCACTTCAAAAGTTCAGCTTTGGTTAGACTGGTAGTCTAACAAAACTGTAGGTTCGGCCGGGATGAATCAGTTGAAACCGGTGTAACCCTACAAAAATTGGGGTTTCGGCCGGGATGTATCTTTTGCAAGCGGCTAAATCTACATATATAATATATATATATACGTACATACATACATTATAATATATATAGTATATTACAAAAATATACGTTCTTAATTAACAGGTATCAAACTATTATAGAATAGTTTAAAACAAGCTAAAGAAAATTACACATTTCATTCATGAAGTTGCTGCTTATAATATACATTAAAGTCATTTGTTCTGAATAATAGGATAACTTCTGTACTATTTTCTTTCATCTGTGTATTCAAGATACTAAATGAGCTACTATGTTTCAAGGTTTCACTCATGGATGACGATAACAGAACGTAGTGGATATGCATATCAGAATTTGTGTTTTTTATAGGTTAGATATCTGTCAGCAATAATCAGGCATAATATCAACATATAACGCAAAGAAAAATAATAATTATTATTATTTTGACAACAAAGATGTCGAGTTTTGTGCCAAATAAACTGCATTTTTTGGAAAGCTTTACTCTTCTGCATTAACTGAAAAAAAAAAAAAAATGCAGCTAAAGCACGTCGTTTGCTTGAGTAGGCTTACCGCGAACATGCACCATCAGAAACTACCTGTGAAGATTGATTGGTTTAAACGCTACAAAAGTGGTAATTTCGACACTGAAGACAAGGTGCATTTCGGTACACCCAAAACAATTGAGGACTCCGAAACTGCCAATGGGCATCGCTACCAGCAAAGACGGCAAATTTTGAATCATGCTTTACTCGAAAAACGATCAAATGGGACTCGAGAACGAACGAGAGCGATATTGCAGCAAGACATTACTACGTGCCATAGCACTTCAATCATCCAGCACACCATCAAAACGCTGAAATTGGATGTGCCACCGCATCTGCCTAATTTTCTAGATCTGGTCTCTTCTGCGGCCTGGTGGCCAAGTGGGTAGCGCTCTGGTCTTTGGTATCACTGGCTTCAGGTTCGAACCCCTGGCTGGGACATGGATGGTTGTTAGTGGTTCGGAATCCAAGTTAAACTGTAGGTCCCGGTCTGTTTAGCCTAAAGTGTGCACAAGATGACCGCACAACGACAAACCAAACTAGTCCCTTCCGATTATCACATGTTCCGTGGATGACCCAAGACTTGGCCAATTTTGAAGAAGTGCGAAGTGGTTGGATGGATGAATAGTTTCGGTCCAAATCGCATCGTTTTATCACCGCGGTATTCATGTAGTGCCAGAGAGATGGCAAAAATGTATAGATAGTGAAGGCTAATACTTTGAATAAGCAATTTTTTGCATTTCTCTTGAAATTTGCAATTTTTTATTCATAAAAGAAATTCGGAAACAACTTAAATGCTTAAAATTTAGTGCTCACCTAGTAGCTTTTTATAAGCCTCGGTGCTAAAAAAATATCTCAACACGTATTTGATGTGTTGCTGAACATTGGTTCCGGAACTCTCTTTGCTAGTGGTTGAAATACTAAAGGATGTAATTGAGTTTCCTTTTCAACATTTAACTTTAACATCCATTCTCAAAATTTTGAAAAAAAAATATTTTTATAAGAATCAGGAGTTAGAATTTTAAAGTCTCTTGATTCCTTCAAAAATGCCTCGGCTCCTGACTCGACCCAAATCCTGTTCCTGACTCCAAATTGCCATCTCTAACAAACCTCCTGTTTCACTTTAGCCCTTAACGTGTTATCCAGAGTATACTCGTACCTCATAATTGCAACTTTTCACAGCACAATGAGAAAATTATTTTTAAATTCTGTACTAAAACGAGCATTTCCAGCTACCCTATATTATTCTAAGGAGGGGAGAAAAACGATTTTTGTTATTATAATGTACACCTGACAACAGTCTTACTATGGCGAAGCATTTTATTTTACAAGCAGTGGACTTGATGTCCCATCTTCGGTACCCAAAAGATGGTACCGAAGCACAAAAGGATGACTCTTGCTAAAAATGCTAACTTTCTGTTCATAAGAATAGGGTACGATGCGCTCTGTTTCATTACGACTCTATGTCAGAAACCGACAAGCGAAGTCGAATAGAAGGCTTCTGTGCGTAAGATATGCGATAAATCTCTAAGTTAGATACAGTCTCTAAATCGCAGCTATTTTCGTTCCAAATGATGTGAACACAAAAAGTAAAATTTGAGACAGTTGCAATCATGTTGACTCTGCCATTGTTATCTCAAGTGGCATCATTATTAGCAATTACATCTTTCTGAATAAAATTGGAGAAATGAGCTTTGTATATGAAGAAACGTAAAGCAAAAATGAAAACAGCGAGGGCCTTTTAATCCTAATATAATACTGTATTTTCACATCTTACATAAAATATGTGTGAAAATGTATTGTTATAAAAAATAAACAAATTATTACTACAAAAGCTTTTTTTTTTACCATTTCTTAATTTATTAAAATAATTTTTTTTTTAATTTAATAAAATAAATTGGTTAAAAAAAAGAATCTTAAAATTGTTTGAAGATAAGCAAGGAAAGGATAATAAACATAAATCTTCATTACATGAAATTATATATATATAATGCAGATGAAGAAATTGCTCTTTATAATTTTTCTTTGTTCACTAGTTTTAAAGAAAGAGCGAGGTTTTTACACAATAAATGGCCTAAGGAATAATAATTGATAAGTAGCATAAGGAATGATTTTTATTGAATAGCTTAATAATTTTAAATTTTCCTTATTATTTATTCTTATTTATGCCTTCACAGGACTTCTAACACTCCTTTGGTTTCGCCAAATGTTTTACATAGGCTTATAGAACTTGTTTTCCCGCATGGAAAGTAATTCTACCGATGAGTCTCGAACGGCCATATATATATATATATATATATAAATATGAATTATTATATTTTTGTTTTGGGATATCTATATTGATTATCTTTCAGCAGAATTTTTTTTTTAAATTTTAGCAAAATTGATACTTTTTATTTTAAAATTGAAGAAATATAATGTAATTTGCTGCTTAATTAAATAAAATATTTGCATTTTTTTTTTTAACAGGCATGTTGAAATTGAGAACATTAGATTTTACAATGACAAGTATATAGCAAATTAACATTACCCAAAGGACACCTACATTTTACCATTGCAATTTTGAGCTTAAACTGCAATGTTCTGCCACCTGTTTTCTGTTTATGCCTCTGTCGGTACTTTTGCGTCTGCTTACAACGGCGAAGTCGAAACTTTACGTATTGCCCTATTGCAATGCCGAACAAAACAATTTTCTGGAGCAGTCATCCTATTTGACCTCTAAGGCAGTCAATTCCCCCTCATACCTCAGTCTACTTCAGTCGAAAAATGCATCTATTGTCTTGAAGACCTTGCCTCAAAGGGCAAGAATATCGGTCTGCAGTGGATTCCAGACTATTGTGGGATCCTGGGTAATCAGAAGGCTGATTCTCTCGCCAAAAAGGAACAACCATCCCCCAACTCTTTTTAAAGACATCTCTTTTCACTCGATGAAACTGATGATCCGAGACTTTTTCCGGAACATCTGATAATTTCCGTGAAGACAACTCATCTAAAATCTGGTTTAACTTTATTCTAAACATCCCGGATCAGTCCAGGTTCAAAGCAGTTACCCTTTTCAGACTCCTGCTGGGCCATGATTGTTTCGCCAATCACCTTTTCCGAATAAGAATATTTGAAAGCCCAAAATGTATGCTCTGTAATCTGGGAGAGGACATGGATTCATCCCACCTTCCTGTCCGCCCTGCACTTGTTTCCTCTACTGTGTAGGGTCGTCATTGGGAAGGTAGGGCCCTTATGGGCTAAACATGTCATTATGTGATTTCCTTTGTTTCTCGTTGTGTTGTTGTTTTTATATTCCTTGTGTGCTTTTTATTTTGTTGCTTATTGTAGCCTAGATAAATTGGAAATAATAATAATAATAAAAAAAAATTGAGCGAAAACAGCCATGGATGGAATTTGGAAGGTTCGCACTTTGCTCACCACCTTCTCCAATTCAAAGAAACGACATTCTGACCTAAATATCTATTATGTTCATTCTAGGCCTAGACGGTGAAGTTTCCTGTTTGCCATATTTCTTCAGATTTTGAGTTAAGATTCATTTTCCTAGAAAGACACTAAGCATCCAGTCCCATTCAAACTCGAGTTAAATAAAAATGATGCAGCAGATTTAAAAAACACGCCACATTCATATTTATCTTTTTTTTTTTTTTTTTTTTAAATTCCTCAAGGATTTCGTGTTATTCCATGGTTATAAAAAAAAGGGCGGAGAGAAAGAGTGCTAAACTTTCAGAGGAAATTGCTACACATTTGTGGATTTGGCCTACATTTGTGTTTAGTTATGGGAAAATCCAAGTAAACAAAATTACGCTGGCGGTGTTGCTTAGGACTTTAAGCTTTAAACTTTTATAACAATGGCATAACTCGTGGCACAGTGGAAACGTTGGCAACGGGCAGGAGGACCACGGTTCGAATTCGCTGACGGCATTCTAACTGGCATCAGAAACGACGAATTGTGGTGTTTAAAGCGTCTCCCATCGATAGTCAGGCTACCTGGTGAGAGTTTTCCCGAGTTTCCTCCCACCAGACATGAAAATGAGGGACAGATACCGCTTAATGTCCTCCAGGAAGGACCTGTACTCCTTTCTGCACCTGTCAGTGGTTTGTTCGTGGTTTACATAAGATCCATCAATGTTTTCCATCCTCACCTTTGTAATTGGTAGTGGCTACACAAGCATAGGTACAGGGGTGAGATGTGTGAGAATAGAAAAGGAAACAAAACAAAGTCGATAATACTGAAATAATACCTAAACTGGAGGTCAGTTTATTTTTAAGGGTTTCTGGTTAAGATGCAGTGAATTAAAACTGTGGATAATAATCACAAAAATGAATTCCAACGACTATCAAGAGCATCATCACCATGAAAATGCTCGAGCCATTTATTAATTTGGTTTTTAAGATGTGAAAAATTTTGTGAAAATTTATTATTAAACACATAAATGTCGATTCTTGAAAGGAATGACGACATTGTGAAATAATAAACAAATTTGCATACTCATTTTAGTCATTCACCTCATAGGCATTCTTCAAAATGCAATACATAAACAATATGCATAAGTCATTTTTAGTCATTCATCTCATAGGCCTTCTTCGTAATACAATAGATAAACAAAAATACAAAGTCATTTTTAATAGCCATTCACCACATAGGCATTCTTCAAAATGCAATAGATAAACAAAAATACATAGTCATTTTCAATAGTCATTCACCTCATAGGCATTCTTCAAAATGCAATACCTAAACAATATGCATAAGACATTTTTAATAGTCATTCAACTCATGAGCATTTTTCAAAGTGCAATAGGCCAATACCAAGGAAAGGAGATACGATAAAAAAAATTTTAAAGAATACTTTCTAGACTCAAGCTTATTTTCTTGAATCCATTATCAAACTTGAAATAAGTTTTCTTAAAGAAAATACAAAGTAGAAAATTTTTTTTTCAAGGAGTTAAAAGAAAATTTTACTTTTATCAATTTTAATGCAATTAATATTGGATTTTCATCTTGTGAAAACATGTATTGTACACATGATAAAAAAGTTATGGTTGAATAGTAACAATTTGAATTAATAGAAAAGGAAAATAAACTGGTTTTTTTTTTTTTTATATATCTATACAAAATGCTCACTTGTGTGTGTTTGACAGGGGCCTGGTTGTTAACGAGAATCAAAATATAAAATCTCACTTAAGAGATATTAAATGCAATATATATATATATATATATATATATATATATATATATATATATATATATGCATTAATGAAATGTGAATACATTATTTATCTACATCAATGACTACAAATAAATATTGCAACAAAAGTACTAATACTGAATCATCGTTTCATAATAATTATTTTTGTATCTTGTACTGAGATGAATTATTTTAAAGTCTTTGAAATTTCTATATCATGCTGTTTTTTCAACTTGTCGACTCATAATGACCTCAAAAACGTTTGTGTGATAGATATAACTAATAATTAGGAACAGATCTCAGCAATCTGGGATTTAGAACTTAAAACCATTTCTAAATTGAAAGCAAAATCTTGTAAAAGCATAGCAAAATTTAAAAATAATTTGATTTTACATTTTCTTTTTTTCTGAAATACATGAAGAGAAAGTATCAAAGTTCAAAATAGGAACAAAGAAAATATATGGGGATCAGCAATGAAAAAAAAATATATATATTAAAAAAAAAAAAAAAACATTCTGGGTTAGATATTTATGATTTAAAAAAAGAAAAGGATAAAATTTGATAGAAAAGAATTTAAGATCTGTAAATTTTTGAAGACAATTTCAAAGATCTATAACATGTTGACCGATTTCAAAGATTTGTAACATTTGCTGAAGAAGATTTCAAAGATCTGGAATATGTTGGCATATTTCGAAGAATTGTAACATATTTGATAGAGAAGTTTTCAAAGATTTTTTTTCCTCCTTATCTGATATGTATGCACCTTTAGTGACATGGAGGATGTGAAATCTTATTCAAGTTGCTGCCATGCTTATTGTAACGAGACTGTTTGCTATGTGGCAATTAGAAAATGTTTTTTTCTGTCTTTTAAATCGGTCTCCTTTATTTTATAATAAGTTAATTTGCAAAACGGAATCTGTATAGCAAATCATACAAGGTATGCGATACTTGGTACTTGGTATGGCACTTAATAATCCCAGTGTGTAATGCACATCGAGAAGCAAAATAGAGCAAATTTGAGTTGAGCAAAATCTTTTCTCTGAAACAAAAAGAGATCTGGTGGCCGAGTGGCTAGTGCTCTGTTGCTCGGTACCGCAGCGTCGAGTCCGGCAGTGCCATGGATGCTTGTAGTGGTTCGGAATCCACTTTAAACTGTAGGTCCCGGTGTGCTTAGCCTAACGTTGCACACAAGATGACTGTAGAGCGGCAAA
This sequence comes from Caerostris extrusa, assembly GCA_021605095.1. Taxonomy (NCBI): domain Eukaryota; kingdom Metazoa; phylum Arthropoda; class Arachnida; order Araneae; family Araneidae; genus Caerostris; species Caerostris extrusa. The sequence continues at coordinate 68,645 of BPLR01002770.1, forward strand.
CCAAACTGAAACAAAATATTTTCTCTTTTATATATATCGCAAATCCTATTTATACTCTATCATATCTTTCGAATTTTTTAAAAAATATGTATTCTTCTAGGTCAGGACTTTTCAAACTACTCTACTATGCTATGGAAGACCAAATATGAAACATCGAAAAAAAAATATATCTGATTTTCATCATTACAATCAAATTCTTTATGAATAGTAATAATAATCATTGGATAAACAGAATGTTGGCTAGGTGTCAATGGATAAAATCCTCTATAAATGAAAATAAATGATTCAATGCCACATTTATTTTATTCCCCAAATTGAAATGTATAAATAATGTCTTCTGATGTGTGAGGTCCTTCCAATTTCACCACCCAACAAACAAACACCTGGGCAAGGATATCCAATGCTGGTTCCCCCGCGGAACAAGACAGTTATAAATTCTCTTTTTAACACGAGAGCGACTTGCATCTCCGCGTTGAAGATTTTCAATTTAGTTAGGGCGACCTATCAACCCATTACGAAAGGCAATTAGCAGACCTTTTAGGAAGAGAGCAATGAATTACCGATAAGATTTATTCACCTTAATTTCTCACCAGCTGGAAAACTGAGTAATTATAAAGACTTCAATTGGAATTCTCTGTGCAGTGAAGGTAGGCGTGGCTCTCACTTGACAGCAGAGCGTAAACGAAACCGACAAGGCGTGGCTTTGCACGCAGCAGACACGCCCAAATGTCGGCTTCCATCTCATTGGTTGTGAAAGCCGATGAGAGAAGAGTCCCCAAATTTTCACTTAGATGAAACGAGCCTAAACGAGTTTTTTTTTTTTTCTTTCTTCTTCCTTTCATCTCACTTCGATTAATTTTTTTATTTTGTATTGTTGGTTTTTCTCGTCTGCTGCTAGTGTCGTTATCTCTTATGATTTGAAGTTTCAATATGTTGCTATTCAAGACCCCCCCCTCCTTTTTTTTTCTCAGCTAGAACAAAAGAACACTTTTTATCCCTCTCTCATCAATTTCTCGCCCCATATTCTTTTTAATGATGGGTTCTTTTCGTGCGTTCATCAGCGCGTTCATCTTGAAAAATGGATTTAGGAGAAGTAAATCTGTAAAAATATTAGTAAAATTTAGTTTTAAGGTAGGGAGGGGGGGGTGAACACTTTCTCAAAATTATCAACATTTATTAATTAATTTAAAAATTAAATTAGTTGATGGTTATTTCATGCAAATAAATCTATACTTAGTTTAAACTTTTTAATCAATGATTAATGTTTTATATTTGAGCATCCTACATTTTAAAAAAATATGTAAAAATAATATAATAATATATATATATATATTTGAAAAATAGTTTGACATTTTATATATCAATATAAACCTCTTAAAAAGACGAATTTTTAAGTAAAAATTATTTTTTTCTTATATAATTATGTATTACTTCCTTAATTATTTAAAAGAAGAAAAATTTGAGACCGCTTTAAAATTAGTAAAACAACCAATACATAGAACAAAGAGGTCAGTCAATGATAACACTAAAACAACGCAGGATTTGAATCATTTGCACAAATACTTGTCTGTTCTCGGAACTTTCATTTTTAAAGCAAATCCCTTATATGAGCGCTTTTTTTTTTTTTTTTTTTTTTTTTTTTTTGTACTGTGGAAAAAATACTTTTATGCATGGCTAGAAACCGGCTCTAGGTTGAGAGGAAATTTTGTTTCAAGGTTGGCAAGCCCGTTTTCCGTACGTCGTGTGCGGGGCTCACCGCTCACGCATTCAGTTGTAGACTCTGCTTTACATGTTTCAGGAAATTTCTGAACTTCACAACCGCCCAGTAGGTGGCAGAAGAGTGTTACGAAACAAAAAGATTCATAGTAGTAATATAAAGATAACTGCCCACTGGAGAAGTGTACTAAAAATGTGTTCTGTTTCATTTTTCTGCAATTGAAAATGTTAAGTCTATTGAAATTATTATATACCCATTTACATAAAATATTACTTTATAGACAATTACATAAAACAAACTAAATAAATTGCATTTTCTTCTTATTCTTCATTGGCACAGCAGTCCCATAATAGGCCAAGGCTGTCTTCCTACAGGCAGATTTCGAGACATGAGATGTTTTCTTTTTACGGAGTAGATTTGTCAGCCCCTACGCCCAGCACTCTACAGTAATATTAGATCGAGGAGCTTAATAGCCGGGTGGCTAGCACTCTGGCGCTCGGTACCACAGATTTTCAAGTTCGAATCCCGGCGGTGTCATGGATGTTTGTAGTGGTTTAGAATTCATTTTATGCCGTAAGTCCGATCACATAGAACTGTAGAGCGTCACAGGGCAATCAGCCTTCCCCCCAACATCATTCTCAAACTGTAAAGGGGCAACTCAGCTCTAGGCTCCAGTGATGTGGTGTGGAGTAGTAGTAGTAGTAGTCGTATTAGACCGGGACCTACAGTTTAAAATGGACTCCAAACCCCTACAAATATCCATGACACAGCAGGGACTCGAACCAGAAACCTGTGGCGCCGAGTGCCAAAAGCGCTAATTACAAATTGTATTTTGGATAAGAAAATTTAAAAATTCTTTTCTGGAGCTATAGTATTAGAGATTCTTCTGTTTCTTGGTTTTTCTTTGATATGCTTGCCAAATGAATGGAATACCACTCCTGTGACGAGGTTCTTTTTAAATTTTGTTTCTGTTACAAAAGTTAATGAAATTCAATAGTAGAATCAATATATATAACATAATGAATAGTGTAAATTAGAAGTATCAAAGTCGTAGATTGAATAAATTGTATTTTTGGATAATTAAAATTAAAAATGAATAGAACGTGAGTCTCCTGTAAGAGATTTATTTTATTTTATTGCAATGGTAAAGGAAATTATACATCTACTGACATAATCAACTGGGTAAATTAAAAATATCGAAGGTAAATGAATTTTCATAAAATTGAATTTCAGATAAGAAAAATCGATCATTCATTTTCTGTGCATGAGACCACCGCTATGTTTCAACATTTTACAAAGAAAGAACTGGTGGCCGCTACGCGGCCAGGATCTCTGTAATAATCTACAATAACTCCTTTTCTGTGACTATAGAACGGAACGGAATAGCAATTAGATTTTTGACTTGAAGTTGTTTCACACTTGTATCGAAGTTGAATTTCTCAAACGAAAAAGAAGAATTTTTAAAGGAAGAACTTTGTATAGGAAGCAAAACGAAATTCATCTACAAATGGGATCAACGCGGTAAATTAGATTGGTAAAAGGTAGGTAAAGGGTAGGTATTTATCATGAAATAAACCAGAAAGTTGAATTTTAGATTCAAAAATATTTATGAATATCTTTTCTGTGGATTGTAGCATCACATATCCAACAGCTGTTTTACATGGGTTTTTTTTTAAAATTGTTTTTAAATTTTATTTATTTATTTATTTATTTTAGGGTTGATGAATATGTATACATAATGAATGAAATGTGAATCAAACTTTCGAGTGAATAAGTTTCGCAATCTTTATGCTTATTACGAATTCAACTGGACTTGTACATCTAATGTTATAACCAATGGAATAAATAACAAATATCAACAAAAATAAACGATTCCGTACGACATTTGGTTTGAAGAAATGAAACGAGTGTCTTCTGGGAAGGAGGGAAGAAACGCTAAGTGTGACCATTCCTAGTCGGCTTCGTGCGCCGCGCATCCGCAACGCCGGATAATTGAAATGAGTCATGTGACGCCGAAAAAGGGCAGCGCGCTATTGTTTAAGGCGCGCGGGAAAGGGTGGAAAGATTACTCATTGCTCATTTCTGTGATGCAAACCCTTCTCGGATTTCATAATGGAATTCTTGAGCGCGGAATGACCGAGGAAAAGGGAGGACGCTTTCAAGGCTATTGCAGTGGTGGCTCTTTAATCCGTTCGAGATCTCTGGACTTATACCAAAAGAAATAAAAGAAAATGATTAATCTATTACCACGGAAAAAAAACTATTCTTAATGGCACGCTATCATTCAATGGAGTTTTATAGCAAAATTTAAATATGGCTTAAAATACAAAAGCAGTTAGATAAAATGCACACATAAATGAAAATTCATTCAAATTTATTATTTTTACCCCCTGTCTCTTTTCTTTACTTGGACCTGATATGCGACCATCAGATTTGACGGTTATTAAAGATCTTTAACAAAGAACTTTGCGTTTGTCATCTTCTCAGAAATGTGACACTGTCTGCTGATTCCAACCAGTGGGACCTGATGGCCGAGTGGCTAGCGCTCTGGCGCTCGGTACCGTAGGTTTCGGTTTAAAACCCCGGCGGTGCCATGGATGTTTGTAGGGGTTCGTAATCCACTTTACGCCGTAGGTCTACAGTTTCCATATGACTGTAGAGCGTCACGGAACTAATGAGACTTCTCACCCACATCATTCCCAAACTGTATAGAGGCAATTCAGCTCTAGATACAGTGATGTGGTGTGGTGTGGTGTGGTGTATTAGTAGTAGTAGTATTCCACCCAGTGCTATGACTGCTCATGCGGACTTTGTTGGGATCGTAATTCTCCACAAAGTTTTTGGCATCCATCTATATGGCTGAGATAATGATGCATGCACGTTGTATTATAGACAAAAATTTTCGCGTATAAACCGGACGTATACCAAATTGGACTTACTCTAAAACAGACGTGCCGAAGTACCACTGTGCTTTATTTAAAATAAATTAATGTCTGTAATTTTACAAATATCAATCCTTTTGCTTGAATCAACATATTAGCTATTCAAAAGGTGAACAGCCATTTGATTTTTTTAAATAATTTTTATGGGCATAATTCCAAAATTCAACAACCTTATCTTATGAGGTATAGCTATATTTTTTTGAAATTTCCTCTAGAATGTATCCTTTTACTATTTCTAACTGTTTTGGGTTTAAATCTAGTGTTACTTTATATACAAAAAATGATAATCAACACTTGGAGTTTTTTTTTTTGATAAATGTTTGCTTAAAATAAAATTGGTTTTTTTTTTATTATTTTCTACATTCATATTTAAAGATGACAAACATTTAAAACAAAAATTCAATAAAATTCTCGAAAATTTACATAAAAAATAAGCTTGAATAATATTGGTTTCTTTAATCTAATTTTTGTATTTCATTATTTCATGATCAGTGCAGTCTTTTAATGTATTTAGGCAGCATAAGTCCATAAATATACGTATATTTAAACTCATAATTAAGTATATCTTCGTCTTCTTCATTGGCGCAAATGCCCCATGGTGCACCAAGGCCGTCTGCCTACTGGCAGATTTCGAGACAGAAGATGGGCAGGATTGTCAACCCTACGTCCAACGCTCTATAGTCTATTGGACAGGGACATACTGTTTAAAAAGTGGATTCCTAACCACTACAAACATCACTGGAACCTCCTGGATTCGAATCCGAGGTCTATCGTATCGAGTGCTAGAGCACTAATCATATGATTATATTACCATTTATTAGTTCTCTTGTAATTACATTATAAATATTATTGAATAACTTACCAGATTTTGCATTCGTTCTGTAGAAAAAGATGGAGCAAAGGAAATAAAAGAAGTAAAAAGTAAAGTCAACCATTAAATCAACCATTTTATGTTTCTCTCTTGAGTACTAATTTTTAAGTCAAGATTCTTTAAAAGAATCCAAAATAGCATTACAATCAACTGGCTTGTTTAATTTGGGAATATAGGGTCCGATTTTTATAAATGCATGTGCTATGAATAGATTTATTTTCCATCCATTTTTAATGGTGCTGAGATATCTGCAAACTGGTCACAGTCACACAACGACAATTTTTCCTCATTTCTTCAGCAACCTGAATATCAGGAAGCGTGGATTCACATCATCAGGAGTGACACTTAGTCGAAGAGGATTACATAAAGTGAATATCAATACGGATGAGGGATCAATGCACTTATGTGTGTCATGAGACGATGAGTAATCCTTTCGAGCAATAGGACGTGCGAGGACTCTTTATTCATTTTATAAAAAATAAGGCTAATTAGTACTTCTTTCTGCAACATCCTTTTGAGATCCAAGCCCATGTATCTTAACAAATTACATCAAATTTGAGAATAAACTTTTACAGAGAAAGAAAAACAAACAGATGATATTCTCCCCAAAAAATTTTTGCTTTTTGCCAAGAAGATGTATGTCTAATCTATCAAGAGCCAAGTCAAATTTGAAGCTATACTTCTTAAAAAGAATGCTATGTACACTGAAATCTGTTTTTTTATGCTGTCCTTTTTTTTTTTATGCGATATGTAAAAAAAAAAAAAAGATATATCCAATGCATATTATGAACAAAAAATGAAATATAAAAAATGTAATTTAAAGAGAAAACAACAAATGGCTGTTAAAATAACATGTAAATTAAAAGTATCCAACAGAGGGCCAACCCACACATTATTATGAAGGTTATTAGATGAGAGGTAGAATTTTAAAAAAGAAGAAAGTGATTTTGAACCAGTTCTCCACAAAATATCCTCGCCCTTGACTATGATGAATAGTTTTAAATGCACATTTGGAATCTATATAAGCAAATAAAAACATTTCAAAATTTTCCTGTGTGCCATTTCAACTTTTCCTTGCTTTGAAAACCAATTTCTAGCTACATTGTGAGGTTTAATTTACAAATTTTCTATGCGGGATTTTTTTTTTTATGCGGTTCCTACTTACCGCTTACAAAAAAATGTGTTCTTAATAGGGTGCAAACCCTATATTTTATAGGCATTTATGAAGTTTCAGGATATTTTTATGCGATTTCTTTTAGCGGTCCCTATTCCTTACATAAAAACAGGTTTTGAGTGAATAACAATTTTCAAGAAAAACATTTTTGAATGCCCGTTGGGTCTTAATCTTGTAAAATAATTGTACTATAATAATAAAAATGAAGTAACAAAAAATATAATTTCCATTTATGTAAATGTAATATAACTTTTAATACTTTTAAAAGCGTACTTGACTTTTTTTTTTTTTTCAACATCAAAATGAAATTACTCCCACAAAATAAAAATTTTAAATTAAAGGAATACATGTTGAAAGAGAAAACTGTTATATATGCTATATAGTACATGCTGTGTAGTAATTATAAGAATAATTTATATTAATGTTCTATTGCCATTATTTTAAATTGAATGATAAATACATTAATAAGAATTTTATGACATTGCAAAAAAAAAAAAAAAAAAATCTGACAAAAGATTGTGACATAATTCGTGTTATATTATACTTTTCAAAATATAATAAGGATCCCACATTGAATTATGGAGAACTGAATTGGCATTTAATTTCTTTTAAATATTTTTCCAAAATAATAGGATTTGATTTTTATATAGTTATTACTTGTGATGTGGAATAAACTGATATCATTGTTTTTTATTTTCCATAAATGTGCAACTTTATGTAGTTCAAAACATAAAATTACCAAAATTAAAATGGATGAACGGAGAATTAAATGTGTGAATTCCTTTACTAATGTACAAATAAGTGTGAATCTCGAGAGAATATCTCTGAGATATTCTTTTCAAACTGCAATGACATATTACAGATAAAGTAGAACAGGGTTCTCGTCTCGTTAGCGACCTGGCCTTTGTATTTAGGCTCCAGATTCGAATCCCGGCAGTGTCATGGATGTTTGTTAGTGGTACGGAATACCGGTCTGTAGGTCCCGGTCTGTTTAGCCTAAAGTGTGCACAAGATGACCGTACAGCGACAAACCTACCCTCAATCTCGTCTCAGTGTATCCTGGGTAATGCTAAATTGACTATATATCTACTGTTCTAATGATGAATGCATCAGGGACTCGAAATCAAAATATGCGTTTTGAATACTAGATAATTCGAATAGATATCGAAATACAACAATAGTTTTTACTATGCTGGATAACAAACAAAAATAATATGCAATTAAGTTTTAAGCAATTTTTTTATTTGCTGTTTAAGAAAATCACACTTTATTTATCATAGAATTTTTAAGTCTATCATTTTTTTTTTTTTTTTTTTTTTTTTTTTTTTTGTTAATTCAAAACCAACATTTGAGATTAAACGAGACCAACAAGATCATTTGAAAAAAGGGAAAAAAAGCTAAATGAATCAGCATTAAAAAATCATGAGGTCTGTCGACTGCCACGGCAGGAAGTCTTTCAGAAATGGAAAGAAAAATTTCCATCTCCAGGTTATTGTGACAAATTCGGTTGAAAATTAATTTAAAATAATGATAGCCGTCGGCTTCACACTTTAGCAAATTGCCGCCGTTAATTATAGTATTTTTGAGCAAAGGGCAACATTCTCTTTCTCTGGGAGCAAACACTTCCGCCGGCTGTTAAAGGTCCATTCATTAGGAACTACCACGATTCGCCCAGAAGAAAAATTGAAAACGACTGACCCGAGCTCGCTTTTCTTTTTAAAATCTATCGCATCTTACGCAGAAATTATCAGCGGATCGCATCGCTAAACCTGTTACACACAGCAACAGGAGAAAGCTTTAACCTTATTTGCGCTGAGCACCTTCCTTCCCTGCGAAGCAGACTAACATGTTGTTTCCTGTTTTTCCATGCTATCTTGATGGTAGGGTTATGGAGTTAATTGAAGGGCATGTGTACGTTATCACATTTAGCTGGCCATTGTACATGCTTTAGAAATTAATGAGAGATTCAAAAATTTTAAAATAGAATAAGTTTTTGTTTTCGTATTTATAAGATAATTTGGTAAGGAAATAATTTTTTTTTTAATCCTTTATGTATTATATATGGATTTGTTTGTTTGAGATGATATATATATATATATATATATATATATATATATATCTGGTATTAATAAACTACAATTGATTTTGCTATGATTAACTAATTATATAGAGCAATTAACATGAAAAATCTAATGACTGGAGGACTGCTTTCATAAATTATATTTGTATTGTACAAAGATATAATTGTATTTGTATTGCATAAAATTATACATTATTCACTTAGATATACATTATATGTGTAGCACCCTCTGGTGGAAAGTAAGAATAAAGTGGATAACACGAACATATTCTCCATATTCGAATACATATTAATACCAATTTTTCATAGCGATGGGTTGAACGGTATAGAAGAACAGAAGAACGATATAGAAGAATTGAGGAACAACTTTTTTCGTTAATTCCTGAGGTGTATAAATGAACAAACTTGATGGTTTGCCAACTCGAGAACACCATTGCCCATGTGAGAAGCACGGATTTTCTAGATCAACTCACAAATCGACATTGTTTGGCCTTGTGACTCATTAATAGTCATTGTGAATGCCAAGCTAATTGGAAATTGCAGGCTTTTTAATGGAATGGGCGAATATAAAGGAGTCATTGGGACCCGTGGTAGGAGAACAGAAACTTGCCGTACGAAACGGTAGCTTCAAGATCATTGCCCATAATTTCTTGTGGCCAATCGCGGGTCATTGCATAGCCTAGGTACAATTAAATTTTGAAGAATGATTGGTGAGCCAATTTTTAATCGCAAGTTATGTGGTGGCATTCCCGGTAAATCCAGTGAATTCAACAATTCAACAGGATAGTTGACTGTTTCGTTAGTTTCAACAGGATAGTTGACTTTTCAACAGTGTCGATCGATTTGAATGATATTTCATTTCCAGGCAATGTTTGTTATATTTTGAAATTAATAGCGTCAAGATCGATATTTTTTGCGGCCAAAATAGCTCATTCACGTAGTCACTCATGGCTAATGTAATTAGCGCGTAAATCTGGGAATATATTTTCAATCAAAGCCTCTTTCGTAGCTATCATGTTGTAAAAATTGTCTACTAATTTGATGCATTGTGTATTTCCATGCAATAGGATTCATTCATTTCCATTGCCGAGCAATTTTTCGGAGAATGACATGCCAATGGATTGTTTTGCAATTGAACACGCATATTTATGTTAAGCAGTAATGTATTTACATTTTACCATAGGTATGATTGCTTTAAACATTCGTTAATTTCGTCCGCATATGCAGCGCATGGTATGATCAACAATGTGTGTCTGAAATCACCGGACAGCAGCAGTAGAGCGCCACCGAAAAGTTTGTTATTATCGTTGAGATCTTTCATTGTTCTCTCCAGAGCATAAAGTGAATGCTTGAGGGACAGTGCATTCATACCAGATAATAATTTTGCATTTTTGCAAAACTTTTCGTATGGAATTCGGAATTTCTTTTTATCTTGCACATTGTGTCTGGATTTCTGTGAACGTTCAATGGCAACTTGAATGATGAATGTGCAGTCCGTCCACCAGCAAAACCATGCTTGATGAAGCAATTGCCAACGCGATATGATTTTGTGATCGAATAGGCGCAATAATCAGTGAGGAGATGGATGTTTTGCCAGTGCCACCTGGTGTGTCAAAAAAAAATAAATTCCTCCTTGTTGTGCTGCAATTAATTCGATCGTACGAACGAATACGTTCTTTTGTTCAGCAGTGAACAGTTTCCCATTATTTGCAACGAAAGTAGTTAAAAAAGCGCATCGAATTGTTGTTCGCGCAGCTGAACATCGCTGTTATTGATGTCTGTTACTGGTCGGTTAGGTGATGCCATACCGAAATGAATGAGTGGCATATTCGAAATGGGAATGCCAGCACCGTCAATCTTTTTTAATGTCTCGTTATATATTTCCGGCGAAAATTCGAGATTTGGATCTTGATTAGCGTTCCGAATGCGATGCAGAATGTCGTCGCTCATGGAATCTTTTATATTTGTCCCAGATAACAGAAGCCTGCTACGAAAAACATGTCGCCAATAATATGGCAAATAGTTGGCTAATTTGATGAGGAGAGGAACTCACTGCATCTGCAAGTTTGAGATTCCAATGCTTTGCTGAACGATGGCAATTCCAATGCCATCGTTCAGCAAAAAAATTATATAAATATATAGATATATCGATTTCAGCGCCACTTACCAGGTCAATTATGAATCTAACCATCCAGAGACTCACTCAAACACACGCAAAAAATTATCAAAATCGGGCCAGCCATTTAGGAGGAGTTCAATGACAAACACAGGTACGGAAAAATTATATATAACTCATGTTTGTGAAAATTGCAACACCATGAAGGAATCGTCATAATTGAATGAAATTTAATACACAGTTGAGTGGTAGTGGTACAAATAAATGATTAAATGTTCAAAGCAAACAAACCATAACAAGATATCCGAATCAGCATTTTGTGTAGACACCACACGCCGCAATAAGTGCTGCTACACGACGTGGCATGGAGTCAAACAAATTTTGAATGTCTGCCTGAGGAAGAACATTCCATATTGTTTGTATGCGCACCCAAAGTTCGTCTGCAGAAGCAACAGGACGAGGATCACGAGCGAGAGGCCGACCAACGAAATCCCACACATGTTCAATCGGCGACATATCCGGGGAATACGCAGGCCAAGGAAAAGCTGTACCTGCCGCGTTGCAAAGAAGGATTGAACAGTCCTAGCGATATGAGGGCGGGCATTGTCCTGTTGAAATACAGCGCCTGGCACGCTTTGAAGGAAGGGAACAGCTTGGGGCTGTAGAACCTCACTGATGTACCGGTTGCTGTTCAGATTGCCCACAATTCTTAGCAATTGAGATCGTCCATGATATGCTATGGCACCCCAGACCATAACTCCGGGTGTTCGTCCACTGTGGCGTTCGATAATGCACTCCGGAAGGTGGCGTTCACCGGCATAGCGTCTGACACGAATGCGGCCATCATGGTACCACAAATTAAAGCAGGATTCATCAGAAAACACGACATGCTGCCAATCAGCACGCCAGTCTCTATGCTGAGTGGCCCATTGTAGCCGCAGGCGGCGATGGTTTAGCGTGAGAGGGATCCTGTATAAAGGAATCCTTGCGCGCAGTCTACTCTGCAGCAGACATCTACGAATTGATGAAGCACACAATGAAACATCTGTAGCTATTGACCACTGTGCTGCCAATTGTCTAGAGGAATTGTTCAGGTGTCTATCATCGCGAGCTGACGTCACATTTCGGGGTCCACTCCCGGATTTCCGAGTTGTCCGACTCTCGTCCGTCCACTGCTTCCAAAGACGCATCACTGTGCTGCTGTTACACTGCACACGAGCGGCTACTGCACGCTAAGACAATTCAGCTTCACGAAGGCCGATGATTCTCCCCCGTTCAAACTGTAAGTTGTTCAAATCTCGCTCTCTTTCGTCGATAAGTAACGATTGATCTAACGTTTACCTCTAGCAGATAACCACCGATAACCATAGACGCCTCGCTACAGCCGTCTATTTATTCGGATCCATCCGCCGTTCAGAGGGCGCTGCTCAGCATACGCAAGCGCTACGGATTTGAAATTCTAATCATTTGCATATCATGCGCTAATTTGCATTTCCTGAAAATTGCAGCTCACTCGCGTAAGTCCTTCATGGTGTTTCAATTTTCACAAACATGAGTTTATAAAGATATACATTATAGTTGCTTTATATTATCCCTCTAGCAGAAGAATGGTGGATTCTTTTTTTCTAGAGTTTTAACTACAGTTTATTAATTTTTTTACTGTGCACGCTGTTTTCAAAGATATTTTAAATTTGTTAGAATACTAAAATTATTTTCTCTAGCAATACTGAAATATCACCAAGCTAAAACGTCACTCAGAAAAAGAATTCTACAGGATAAAAAGAAGTCTCTGTACAAAATTCAAAACTTATTACAAAGGCAAATGTAAAAACAATTTGGTAAAAATTATTACAAAATGAGACTATATTTAAATTTTTTTTTTTATTTTCCTCATTTAATTTTAAATTTAATTAGTTTTATCGCATTATATGGGGCATTGATTGCACAGAACACATTAAGATGGTACTCTTACTATGTTTGCTGTAGCATAATTGTGGAAATGCCATCAATGATCGTCCTTTCGATTATTTATGTCTTGTACTTTTGTTCGACCAGGTGTCACTTTGCTTTATATGGATTATGCTAAAGATATCATGTATTGCGGAGCGGAAAAAGATCCAAAAGCAATGAAATTGAGTTAATGTTTAAAAAGGAAGCATTGTCAACAACGTTATAATTCACTACAGGTTGCAGCATCAAGAATGATGATGATGATCAAATTTTGCTGATTTTTTTTTTTTTTTTACACATTTAAAAACATTATTTTGGAAGAGGACTGTTATGTGGAAATTTTACTGGCAAAGGGAAGTTGTTAAAATAAAGATTAGAAATATTTATAGCATGTCAGTTATAGAAATGTCATGTCTTCTTACTTCTTAATGTATTGTTCTTCTTCGGAATCTAATGATAAGAATTCAGACACAGATAAACTTTTTGTAAACTTGATATAAGAATAGTTTCCAGCAACAAATATTTGTTTCGTAACCGATACGCAATGCAGTTGTGTCCGAATACCTGAGTGGAAGTTCCACGAAGATGGATCAGAACACCTTATCTCTCTCCGGAAGTGAGCCCTGAGCGGGACGCATCGCACGTAAACAAGGTATCTAATGACCGGACGCTTTCCCTGAGCTTCCCAACTGTTGGCGCAGAATCTACAGTTACGGACACAGACTGCAGTTGTCATCGAAAAACAAGGTGGTGGTAAGCAACAACAGATTGGACGCAGATAAGGGCTCGCGAAATCTGAGACAAAGGGAAGTATCCAGTGCTTGCGTGATAGCATCTTTGCATTTTGCGATAGCACTTTTTTTTTTTCTTTGTATATCGATGATAGATGAACGTAGTTTACTGTTTTCCCCCTCCTTTTTTTATTTGTTTTGCCGTAATGGCTTGGTAGTTTGGTTGGATATTTGGAATTCAGGTTTGAAATCCGAAAAGCATATTCGAACTAAAAGTTTAGATTTCCACGATGGGAATCAACGAGGTCAGTATTCTGTGTCGTATTCTTCTCCTTGAGGTCAATCCATAAGATTGATCTCAAGGAGAAGAATACAAACAGCCATATTTCAAATTATGATGGCATAATGTTATCAGGTCTTCTGCATTGCACCCTTCATTTAACGCTTAATCCATTACATATCTGCCATTGGCGCGATGGATCTCAAGTCAAAGTGTTCATCTCATTGAAGTAATCATCGCGGGGTTACGATAAATCTGTAAGCTTTTAAGTCCTTCCTTTAAGAACTGAAGGAGTATACGAGTATCACTTTCAAAGGTACTTAGTGGGGAAATAAGTTCGTTCAAATAATGGTGATATAAGATTAAGGCAGAGTCGTATCCTATTGTCCCTACCACCTATGGTAGACCGTAAATGCCACTGGTAGGATGGAATGAGTGTGTTTACAATTTAATTACAACTTTTTATTTATTTCGTTTGAATTTCTTTAATCGTGTTTTTATAAACTTACATAGTTTTCCTCTTGTATGGTCTACTTACTTGAAAGGTTAAAAACTTAGTATCGATTTCGGATTATTTTATTTCGGATATGAATGAGATGAGAATTTTTTTTAACCTTTTTTAAAATAAATCTATTATTTGTAAATTAATTTATAATTCTAACTAATGTCTATTGGATGCAAAAGAAGCATCTGTCTAAAAACATAACTCTTTCCCGTGGCTCAGTGATAAAGTTCGCCGCTGGGGAGCATGAAACTTATAAAAAGTTATATCAACACTGAAACTTATAAAAAGCTATCTTACATACTTAAAGTTATCTAAATGAAAGATGTTATAGAAGCTATTCTATTAAGAACAAATAAGATTGACTAAAGCATCTGTGTTCTTAAAATGTATACTTTTCTTTTGCGCATCTTAAACTATTCTATAACACTTTGGTACCTGTTAATTTAGTTATTTTTTTTATATAGATTATATATATATATATATATATATTTCTAAGCAAATTTAAAATGAAAGGATATTTTTAAATTAGCGAAAATATTCAATAAACGTCACTCAATTTATTTCGCTAATTTTTCTTACTCCATTTGTTAAGGTCGCAATATTTAAAATTATGGAAAAGAGTCGGGAATCTATATGAAAGACGCGAATTTTGTTTTTTTTCCTACAGCAAGTAACATTGTAAATAACGTCATAACATTAAACCAAATCTGCGACCCATAATTCCATATTTTATGCAGCGACAGCATATTCATCTAAATCATCAGATTTGCTTGAGAAAAAGCCTTCCACCTTATCCAGTACCGTTAAATGAAACAAGCCATAACCGTCAAGCGAAAACGGCAATAAATTTTCACTTGCTCAGATTATCTCATTTCTCTTAAATACTTTTTCACTTAAAAGGCACTCAGGGATTCGTACCACGTGATAAAAGCATTGCGTCACGTACCGTACTCTCCCTAGCAGCCATTCCACCACAATGGCAACAGGTGAACATTGAGGTGTTTTTTTTTTTTTTCAAAGGAAAAGACGCGAAATGTGTCCCATCCTTGAACATTATCGACCACACGAGCCGATGCCACCATAAAATATAATTTTAGTGATAGAAAATAGGAAGAGGGGGGTTGGGGAGGAGGGTACTTGTAATCTTACTTAGCTCGCGGTCATACACTGAAAAACAAGAAACTTTCTTAGAACAGAGTGAAAAGAGATGTGGTGAAGAAAGAAAAAAAAAAAGAAAAAAAATGGCAATCACGGGTTGTCATATAAAACAAGCTTAGCGACAAAAGAGGCGACGCTTGGAAGAAAACGTTTTACCTTTTCTTTATGTTTCTCAACATGTGTAAGACGTCACCTTTTTCACTGCATGAAGAAGGATGCACTCGAGACAGTTGACAGAGCCCGGATATCTTGCCGTTGATTTGGGGTCGTCAATACATTGCGTTGGTTTTTGATTTAGAAAGCTATTCGCGATATGTTAACGTCAACTGCAGCGATAAAATGGGCAAATTATGGAGAGGGGGATGTATTTCGTGAACAGGAAAGCTTTTAGGACATACTCATAAATTGTGTAGGAATAGATGAACAATCACTTGTTCATGCGTGTCTTCATTTCTTAATATGAATTCGCTGTTTAAAGACATTCACAAAGTCTTTTTAGCACCCATCATGTCGGGGTTTCCCGGTCATTCCTATGTGGAGGGTATGTATGAATGTATGAAGAATTAACATGCATATGAAGAATTAACATGCTTTTAAAATTAGATGAACAATTTATTAATGACACTACTTTATAGATCAATGAATTATTTAAAAATGCCAATTCTTTTTTTCCCTTTAATAATACACTCATGTCCGTAAATTAAGGATAATGAAGTTCAGGCAAAGAAAGAGGCAGAAGCAAAACAAATTTGACTTATTTGTAAAGTCTATTTATTAAACAAAAGGTAAAGAGCAAAAAGATGCTATATGTTTGACATAATTAATAAAAATTGCGATTTTTACTCCTAGAGCAAATTTCAAAAAGAACCTATTTACAAAAAACAGTATAACATGATTAGTATGATGGTTAATATGGAGTATGTCTCCCGGACGATACAATACAGGCCTTACAACGCCTAGGCATGCTGAGTATCAAATTATCAATCTGATCTTGGGGAATATTACACCACTCATCAAGCAATGCCCTCCGAAGTTCCGGTTGATAGGTAGGAGGGGGTTGACGGGCTGCAATTCGTCGGCCAAGCATATCCCACACATGCTCTATTGGATTCAAGTCCGGTGAGCATGCTGGCCAATCCATACGGGTGATATCCTCCAATTGAAGGCATTCGTCTACAATGTTCGCACGTGAGGACGGGCGTTGTCATCCATAAACAGAAATTCAGCACCCATGGCGCCCCGAAAAAACGTACATTTTTTAAAAAAAATGACATCCCGATAGATGTTACACTCTGAACATGCAGGTCAGTTCTGGAACCAAGAATAATTCCTCCCCAAACGAGCCATCCTGCATCACCGTAACGGTGTCGTTCAATGGTGTTCTCTTGGTGGTAACGGGTACCTGGCGCTCTCCATATGAAAGTCCGGCGAGAATCAGACTGCAAACTAAACTGGGACTCGTCAGAAAACATCACACGAGACCACTGTTGCGGTGTCCACAATGCATGCTCTCTACTCCAGGTTAATCGCAGGCGACAGTGAGTTGCGGTAAGTGGAACACCTCTGACAGGCCTACGAGCATATAGACCAATGTGCCCTAAGCGTCTGTACATGGTCTGCCTTGAAACTGTCGTACCGGTAGCTGAAGAGAGCTGATGAGATAGGTCTGATGCTGTGCTCCGTCTGTTCTTGTGGCAGTAACTGCTAAATACCGGTCCTCATTCGGCGAACTCGGGGGCGACCTGTGCTGTAACATCTACTCACATTACCATCATCTTGGAATTGTTGCCAAAGCCTGGAGATGACACTCTGGGCGATTCAAGTTCCTCGGATACTTCCAGCTGGGTACGTCCACATTCCAGTCGTCCGATAATTCTACCACGTAAAAAATCATCCAAATGCTTCCTTTGTGCCATAACTATGCGGTTATTGCACTGAAAGGCTTTTAAAGAGCTTGTGAACAATATTACTTCCTTATATACCACTCCACCATTCCTTATATACCCACTCTCTTACACTCTCGTCATTGTGACGTACTATCCGCGCCCATCTGGTGGTTTCCTGTAATTTGCATATTCTTCAAGATGTGTGTGATAATTCTACAGGTGAAATTTTTATTTTAGAGTTCAATTTCTGTGTGATTCTGAATTATCCTTAATTTATGGACATGAGTGCAATATTCAATATTAATTTTTTTTTTTCTTCCTGATATGAAATTCAATGAAAAAAAAAAATGATAAAATTGACAAGTGGAATTTATTTTGCTTGCCAATATAAATAGTAAATAAATCTCAAAATCAGCTCCAATGCTAGAATAAAAATTGAAAAATCAAATTTAAAAAGCTCAACAGACTTGTTTTTTTTTTAAATTTAAGGCAATCCAACTATGTTGAAACCAAAATTTTGGGCAAAATGGAGATTTTTCATGAGATACAAAAGTTTTATTTAATAATTGTACAAACATTTTAGCTTAGTAAGACTGCTCTTATTTTTATTTTTTAATTGGTAATAACTAAATTATAAGTGGTTTATAATGGGTGGCATTCAATATACAATCAACAGTAGTTATTTTTAAAATACATTTTCAGAAGAACTATTTCTGCAAAAATCTTTGAAAAAGAATCATTGAAAAACTTGAATATCGAATTGTATAGAAATTGCCACAAATGTTTTTCATTGAGTTAAGAAGAACCTGAACTAAGACAAAGAAATATCCTAAATATTTATATTATTCTTATATATACGCAATTTCAAATTCGTGTATTGCAAACATGAGAGGAATTATGGTATGATTTATAATGAAACATTTTGAGGTGATTAAGGATTTCCAATAATAAAAATATTTAAAATATATACTGTATATTTCCTTGCAAAAGCCGAGAATTTTCGGAACTTTTTAAAGCTAAAATACTGAGGTCGGCTAATATATACGGATACGTATCTCACAAAAACCTAGGTGCTTTTCCATTAGCAGGGAGCAAGTGAATAGCCAAATATCGATAAATAAATAACATTTTTATTTCTTTATTTTTGTTTATAAAAATAAATCTAATTTTAAATCAGATGTTTTCAATAATCGTAATAATTTTAAATCAGATGTTTTCAATAATCGTAATAATTTTAAATCAGATGTTTTCAATAATCGTAATAATTTTAAATCAGATGTTTTCAATAATCGTAATAATTTTAAATCAGATGTTTTTCAATAATAGTAATAATTTTAAGTCAGATGTTTTCAATAATAGTAATAATTTTAAATCAGATTCGTTTTACGAAAATGAATTCTTCTTTATTTTCGAAATTGTTTGTAATGCTGGTTTGTTGCGTATCGTCAAAGTAAAATATTTGGTGGCAAAATTGTTCGTCCTGTTAACAGAAAAGTACCAAAATGTACACCAGAAATAATAGTAGAACATTACAGGATTTTTTTTTTTTTTTTATTTATATACATGTTTTAATAATTTTTTAAAAATATGGTGCATTTAAAATATACAAATTTGATTTCACATGTAGATATTGTTATTTTAGCTTACATATAGATTATTAAAACACACATATACACCATGATCATGAAATAGTTAAAGTCCATAAATCCACATAAAATTTAATTTCAGGATTAAAAGAAATTTCTTCTCGATCCTACATAATAGTTTCGTTAGTTAAGATATTTTACATGCAAATAACTTATTTTTATACATAAGTCATATAAAAATTATGTAATATTTTTATAACTTATTACTCTGTATACGAAATCATTATCTGAATTCATTCAAACATGTAGTAAAAATTCTTGCATTCATAATTCTAACTGATCATTTAAATCTCAGAAAATTGCAAACAAACGATGTGATTGGTCAAACCTTAAATAATATTTATTAACATATTATTAGCCTTTGAAAAGAAGGCAGGTGTGGGGGGGTAAAACTAATGGCATCTACCTCCTTCTGCCATCGTGATTAGATCCCAAAAAAGCTTACCTTGGAAAGGCATTAAATCCCTTTTCCTAAATCTTGCATGAAACCCCAAAAACGCAAATCCCTAGATCATTAAAAGTAGTTTTGATTGATGCCCAGACAGAGCCAGCACTGCTACGGATTGATTGGGGATGCCACCAACAAGACGAAACCTTACAACTGGACCAATCTGTAGGAAGTATTTCATTTGTTTTTCTCGAAAACCATATCCCGTGCCATCTCCCTTTCTGGGAAATGAAAGTAATCTTGTGGGATACGATTGAAAAAAGGGGAGTTTTATCTGATTTTGAAAAAAGTTTAGGGAAGTTTTGGGTGTCGAATGTTTTCCAGAACAGGGGATGCAAGCTAAGATAACGTGATTAATTCTTTTTTTCCAATAATTCTCTTGAAACATGGTGTCTGCGAATTATTGGTACAATACAAATTATGTAAAAAAAAAAAAAAATGAAAACTGAAATAGAAAGAAGTGATGTCTTAGCTGATTTAAATGCAACTACACAAATTCATAAATTTCGATGCAAAATCGACAGGTGGCTCCCTAGTACATCCAAGCGATACTTAATTTCATGTCATGCTTTTCGCATTCTTCAACTGCAATAATTCTAATTACTATCCATTTTTACGATGTACGGTTTTTCTGTATTTTAAAAATCATATGACTCAAAATTGCCATCGCCATTGCATTACAAAGCAACTGAGAGTTCTGGATTTGTAAATAGATCTCTTCATTACTTAAACTACAACTACATAATCTCCCAAGTTTCGATGCAGATACATTCATGGCTCCTAATATGTTCGGCATTTGATTTCATAAACATGTGTTTTTAAAGCATTCGAGGAGTTATGGAATTCTAAATGGATACTCCTCAGGTTTAACTCCACTGGACTTTTTCATGCGTTATTAGTGGAAAAATTGCCTTTTACTCAAACATCGCGTATGAATTTGCAGGAACTGTTGTAGCATATCAGGTTGCTATTAGTTAATTCTAAGATTCTTGCTGATGCATGGCCTTCAACTGAATCACTTAGATGTACTTTATACGAGCAACTAATGAATCACACAAGATAATTTATTAATTTTTTTATCGTTGCATTCAGTAAAGACACCCTGCTTCCCTCTCAAGTTGTATTTTCTTTTATATATATTTTTATAATGTGTGTCCAGCAATTCTGGGCCATCATAATGATCAGGAAGGATTGTCAAGCAAAAATATTTTAGCAAGATTCTTATGAATAAGCAGAATCATAAAATTTAATTTCGAAGAATCAACCTTAAAAATTTTTTTAGTTTTATTTGTTGTTATTTCCTAATTTGTATTTAATGAATTGATAAATGATAAATGAAATTTAAAAGGATAATTGATGAATTAAATTTATAATCGGGATTTTTTTTTTTTTTTTTTTTTTTCAGATTTGTAAATCAGGATTTTTAGCTGGCTTGATATGAATGCTCCTGCTTCGTTCTTAAATTGTAATTTTGATCATCCGAAATTTTTTTAATTCATATTTTTAGTTCTTCAATTTTTTTATTCCTTTTTAATTCTTTTCTTCAAAACTATTTTGGAATAATTTTTCTGCTTCAAATCATTTTATCTTTTTACTATACCACACATTTAGGAAAAAAAAAAGGAAACTTATACATATTTAATTCCATTATTCCATGAAAATAATATTACTTCAACAATTCAGAAATTTTTATTTTGCTGTTTTGCATTAACATAGTAATAATTCAAGGATGAATCATGGGTATTTTATAAAAACTTATCAAACTTTTACTTCATCTCATTGAGTTTGATATAGATGAAAAAAAAGACTCAATTACATTTTCTCATATGGATAATAACAGTTTTTTTTAAAATTCAAATTATTCTTTATAAATATTACTTTTACATTTAGCAGTGCTTTAAATTGTTTTGTCCAATACTGCTGTACTGTTATATAAATTTCAATAAAAGCAATCGTTATAAATTTCAAGGCATGTTTCAGAAATTTAAAAATTATAAAACTAAAATTATTTTAAAATTTTTCAAGATATTTAATAATATTCTACATCAACAATTTGTGTATAATTTTCTTTCTGCCTATTATCAATCATTAATATATTTTCATAAATGGATAATTAATTATTCATTAAATGTAAGAACTATTCTAAATTTCATCAGGAACAAGAAACTCA
Organism: Caerostris extrusa; assembly: GCA_021605095.1. NCBI lineage: Eukaryota > Metazoa > Arthropoda > Arachnida > Araneae > Araneidae > Caerostris > Caerostris extrusa. Next base: position 90,319 of record BPLR01002770.1, read on the forward strand.
AAATATCAGGAACTTTAAGTATTACGCATTTACGCTATTAAATAAACAAATAAATAAAAACACCATCAAATCATTTTAAAAACAAAAAAGGAAGCTACCTTTGTAGCTCTTTCTTATTTGGTTTTTGAACTCCACATTTAAATCTTTCTTGAAGTTTAAATAGTCTATGCTCTCGCACATTTTTTATCGGCACCCATATTTACTTAGTCATGGAAGCATAATTATTTTCAATTTTCCCAGTATATCAGTATCATCGTTTCATTGAAATTAGCATTTCCTCGTTGGGATTTTTTTCTATTTTTTTTATTTTTTTTAATCTTCATTTGGAAGTGTTAATGAGGCAGAGGCTGCTAAAAATCTTCCACTTTCGGCTCAATTATTTATTCTGCATGGGGAGCCACGTGTTGTGAGTGAATGAAAAATTTTCCTACTGTTTGTTTTTGTTTTGCTCTTCCTGCAAAAGCGCCAGGAAGCTTCGGAAAACACGGAAATTCTCCATCAGTGAAGCAAAACGATCATTGATAGCAGCAATACGTA